>JBBPQV010000242.1:0-28905 GCA_038092675.1 Boletus rufocinnamomeus
CGTTGACTCGCACGGGAATGCTTGACGACGAAGTTAGATCACCGTCCCCTTACGCCCTTGACGAGCCTCAGCTTGGGTTTCCGTATGTACGAAGTTGACTCTGCGGTAGGTCCTCGTGTTCTTGTCCGTGAACTTGCATACTCAAGTACCAATGGCTACGCCTGCAACGGAAATGTTCTCACCTTGTGACGATGCAGCTAGATCTGCATTTCTGCAGCTTGTGTAGGAAACTGCTGGTGAGGTCTTCACCAGAGAGCCTGTCCTTACAATCTTCTTCTGTGAGGTCTGACTGGACCGTGACGCCTTTATTCGAGCGGGAAATTGAATCTGAGGTTGGAGGAAGGGCGGTTTTCGATCACAAGACAGGTGCGCCTATGTTTTGGTACGAGGCCCTGCGGACGGTACTGGAGATGAAGGAATCAAATCACTTTCTTACGTGGTTCTCGAGATATTGCAGTTTAGACTCAGGCTGTTCGGCGTTCGACACCCGGGATGAAGGAATGTGGCAGCAATCTTAACGTTTTCCACGCAGCCAACCCAAATGAAAACAGCGATAATACTCTATTGGCTGCATGTCTTTCCAGCCCCCAACCCACCTCGCGGAAACCGTCATCGCCGCCCTTCTGTTTCGGGATGTCTCTTCAACCAGCGCTCAACGACAGGCTTTGCCGGACTCACGGGCCGTGGACTCGGCGTTTACGCCTTCGATATTGTACATCTCAGTGCAACACCCGTAGAGTTTTCGCACACATTCGTTGCACTTTTCAGGACTGTAGTTGTTACGAGAAAGAAAGGTCTGGAGGGCACACGTTACCGCATTGTGTGCGGGTCACCTTCAGAGGTGCCATGGGTGTGCACGCACCTTGGTCCTGACAACGCTGGGGTCGGGGTTGTAATGACTCTGAGCGTGTCGCCAACGAGCACTCGATCACTTTACCAATACCATCGTCACTCAACAACACCACTCGGTATTCTCCACGAAGAGGTGCCGACGTCATTCCACAACATATACACATGTTGGAATTCCATCATTGGTACACACCAGCGTGTACTCATCGTACAGAAATCGACTAATACAATACACAAAACACGTGTCTCAGAACCGGGACAATCAGCTGTTCGAGGCGGATAGCATCCAACAAGAATACTGCATTGAGTAGCCAAGGCAACAGTGAGTTGGATGTAGCGGGGTTAAACGGGGTACTCACCGTCAAGGGCCTAGCCGCTCAGGGGATTGGGGCAATGAGTGCTGTAGCAGCACATGCTGCCATGCATGTACCCAGGCCGGCGTTGCACGCCATGAGAGCGGGGGGCGCCGCGACTATCGTCACCCCAAAGGTGAAGCCAGCCGCGGCGTAGCACGAAACCACAAGTGCATTGCAACCTAGCCAACGGGGCGACGCTTTGGGCTTTGATCCGGGTCGGTAGAAAGATACTCACCAGTCTGACAGACACCGTAGGCGAGCAGACCTGCAGAAGCAAGAGGTGCCGCAGAGGCAACGAGGGAGAGCGCAGCGAGGGGTTTGAGGTTCATTGTGTTCTTGGGTCAAGAGAATGCGGAAGTGCGTGTGTTGGGTCCCCCATTTATATAACAGCGACGTGCCACATCCGTGGCAACACCCGATATGGGCCATCATTCATGTGACCTAGGAAAACATTGTGGTAGGATGATATCATAAACATCTACCCTTTTCATCTTTAAGCAGCCTCAAGGATTGTCAGCCACCGACAGAATCATCGACTTAATGTCAGATGCTTTATGGGTTTCGGAGCAGCTGTTGCTGATCGCCCTTCTTCTTCGCCTTGGCCTGCGGATCTTGCTGTTGGTTGCCAAGCATATTCCTGACTGAAACCAAAAAACCCGACCTGATGTTCGTTGTCCATCAACTTCTCACCGCGCCCATCCCAGACGACAAGATCAACAATGGAAAGCCTGCTATGGCTTGTACGACTGATCATAGTGAGTCATTGTGCAATACTCTCCGAACTCAGGCTAACGATTGCGACATGCTAACAAGACGTTGGACCCCCCACTCGAATTGCTGATGTATACCAGACACCTCATTGGGGCGAAAAGCCTTCCAAGACCTGATCCGATCAGAGAATCCGAGTACAATATACAAGGCGAGTACCACTCCGCATGAAACGTGACCGCTTCTGCCACAGCATGATCCACTGGGCAGAGTAACAGAACTTGGGATAACGGAACTATCAAGCAAGCCACGAGAATGCGCAGAAATACTTTGTTCGTATCAGGGCTCCATTGCGAGAGGTCTGTGACGATCTGCAGGTCTGGGTCTCGAGATCTCATTATTAGACATATCCAGCAAGCATTTTGCATCAGGACAAACTGGGCTGAGCCCAATGTATAACTAACATTCTGTGCATCCAGACTGAGCCAGGCGGGAGTATTTCTTGAATTCCCTTGCCCTATGAGGCCAACGTGTAATTATAAATAAACATAAACGTCAAATCTTTTGCAATTCCCCACCAAAATGAAAGGTTAACCGGTCGCCATAGACCCTCTACTACCGTATCGGGAATTATTGTCAAGTGAGTCAAGGCTCTTTTGATTACAATAGTGACCTGGTCATCCCATCATACACGGTGTACACGCCAACAAAAGGGCCAGCAATTGCAAGGGTCTTGAAGCGCCCCGACAACGTGGTTGAGCCCCGTCGGCAGGAGTCGCGAATAAAGCATGCTTTCATCAATTGGGAGGAGGGATTTGCAAAGGTCCACACCCCCCGGTGATAGAGAACCCCCGCTTGTCCGGGTCACACCAGGCAACAAAGGAGCCCTTGTTTAATCGGATAAAGTCTAGCGACTTCCCCTCGACCCGGCATACTGCGCTAGCTAGTCGGTCTGAAGCTCATATCAAACGTCGTCACGCTACGCCCATCTTTCGTATCTACGCGGCCAACCCAAATGAAAACAGCAATAACACTCCATTGGCTGCATGTCTTTCCAGCCCCCAACCCATCTCACCACGGAAACCGTCATCGCCGCCCTTCTGTTTCGGGTGTCTCTTCAACCAGCACCCAACATGAACGACAGGCTTTGCCAGGCAGGCCGTGAACTCGGCGTTGATGCCTTCGATCATATTGTACATCTCGAGGCAACACATGTAGAGTTTTCGCACGTATTGGTCGCACTTTTCAGGACTGAATGTGTTGCGAGACAGACACGTCGGGAGGGTACACGCTACCGTACTGTGTACGGGTCACCTTCTGAGGTGCCGTGGACGTTCGTACACCTTGGTCCTGACAACGCTGTGGTCGAGGCTGTAACTTATGATGTGAGCGCGTCGCCGACGGGCACTCGGTTACTTTACCATCGTCACTCAACAATATCACCCGGCGTTCTCCGCGAAGAGGTGCCGACGTCATCCAACAACATATACACATGCTGATATTCCATCATGGGTATACACCAGCGTATACTCATCGTACAGAAATCAACTAATACAATACACAAAACACTTGTCTCGGAACCGGGACAGTCAGCTGTTCGGGGGGGATAGCATCCAACAAGAGTACTACATTGAGTAGCTAAAGCAACAGTGAGTTGGATGTAGCGGGGTTAAGCGAGGTACTCACCGTCAAGGGCCTAGCCGCTCAGGGGATTGGGGCAATGAGTGCTGTAGCAGCACACGCTGCCATGCATGTACCCAGGCCAGCGTTGCACGCCATGATAGCGGGGGGCGCCGCGACTATCGTCACCCCAAAGGTGAAGCCAGCCGCGGCGTAGCACGAAACCACAAGTGCATTGCAACCTAGCCAACGAGGCGACGCTTTGGGCTTTGATCCGGGTCGGTAGAAGGATACTCACCAGTCTGACAGAGGCCGTAGGCGAGCAGACCTGCAGAAGCAAGAGGTGCCGCAGAGGCAGCGAGAGAGAGCGCAGCGAGAGATTTGAGGTTCATTGTGTTCTTGGGTCAAGAGAATGCTGAAGTGTGTGTGTTGGGTCGCCCCATTTATATATGCGGTTCCCAATACCCCTTTTGAACAGCGCTGATCACACAGCAAGCGGAAGGCAAGCGTGGGATTTGCTATAGGTCGATGGGTCCCACCTTTCCTGCATATCACAGTGCTGCAAACCCCAAATATTTGGTTATCATCAACTGCGCAACTTGAATTTACGGACGTGTTTCTGCGCAATCTCGGCAGCTGCCGCACGAATTCGAAGAGGGAGCATCGTGCGATCTACAGCCTGAGACGCGTCGTATCAGATATTTACAGTGCCTCCAAGTTGAGCAGGACTAGAATCGAACACTACAGTCTACCCGGATCGTATGACTGGATGTCCGTGGGGGAAAACTTGCTCCAGCAGTCAGAGCCGTTTGGACCCGGTGCGCCAGCGGTTGCGCATGCCAGTGCGGTCGTGTACGAAACGGCAAAGACTATTCCTCCGACATTGATATCAATATTATCAAGACTTTCCGATTATAAGTTTATAATAATAACCCAATCATCCTATCATATAATGTACACGCCGACAACTTTATAATACACAATAATCAAAATGCCATCACATCTCCCCATTAACTACATCCTGCAATATCGGCCGTCCCTTCAACACCCCACTCCTCACCACCGGAGGCGTCCTCGCCTTCTTTGGCGGCGTCCCCACCACCAACACACGCCCATCGGACCGACTCGGATCCTCCCCAGCCCGCTTCGCACCCCGCTTACCCACCACCCCAATCTCGGGCGGCTCCAACGTCGGATGCATCTTCTCCGCACCCTCCACCAATGTGAACAACCACCGCCGCTCGTCCATCAATTGCAGAAACTCGGCCAACAGCGTGGTTGCGCTGAGCGTCTTGCGGGAACCGATGATGATCAGCTTGGACTGCGCGCGCGTAAACGACACGTTGACCCGTCGCCAGTCCTTTAATAGATCGCCGACCTGGGGACGTTATGTCGGACGATGGGAATATGGACAGACATGGTGGGACGTACCTGTCCATGATCATTCGATCGGACCATCGAGATGATCACACAGTCCTTGTCCCTCCCCTGACTCTTGTCCGCCGTCAAAATCTCAATGTGTTTCTTGTCGTGCAAGAGATGCGAGAGGAGCTTGATCTGTTGTCGGTACAGCGACATGATCCCAATCTGTCGTTCCTCGATGCCGCTTCGCAAGAGTGCTTCGACGATCTGGTACGCGAGTTTACCCTCCACTTCGTTCTGGACCAAATCTCCCACTCGTGAATCGAACGCGGGGACGTGATCCGTATCCACAAAGACGGCTTTACAACTGGTTACAGTGTCAACTCAAGCGGGCAAGCGACGCATGGAAAGATGACACTTACTTTTCGTCCAAGAGTCGCGCTAGCCAGCACTGGCCATCATCGCACAGACATCTACCCGTCCCACGAAGGGTATCGATGAACCTCTTGTCAGGGAGTACCAGACTCCGTTTCGCGACGGCTTCCGAGCCACACCGAAGACGGTCTCCGTATATGAGTTTGTTGGACAAGAGCATGATATCTTCGTTCATGCGGTATTGATGCGTCAAGTCCACGACCGCGTGTGGGTGGGCTTCGGACAGTCTTCGGAATAGCGAGACATCTAGGCCACCCTTTCTCGCCGCAGGATTGCGCACCTGAAAGAGTATGTCAGGTCCCGGTCGTCGTGGTATCTGGGAACATGACTTACCAGAGGCGGAAGCTGAAAGTGGTCCCCGACGAGCACAAACTTGTCCGCGAACCGTAACGGACCGAGGCATGTCGGTAAAGTTATCTGGGACGCCTCGTCTACGATACAATAGTCGAACGTCCGACGAGAAAATAGAGGGCTGTGGCAATCTCAGTACCAGCCCTCGAATCATCGACCGACTCAAAACTCACTGATCGATCGTCAAACACGTGGTGGCCACGACGGGGGGCGACATGAACTGATTCTCGAGTTGTTCGATCGTCTTTGCCGTCCTCCTTCCCGCCTCTGTAAACTCGCGGACGTCTGGGTGAACCTAGATGGCCCGTTCCAGTCTGAGCGTCACCGTCCCCGACATCGTATGCACGAACTGACCTTGTCCACATTCCCCAACCTCAGAATGCTGTAATCGTCGTCCTTCAACTTGAGCAAGATCGTATCCACCGCAGAATGGGTATATGATGTCAATAGCACCGTCTTCCCCATGGCTACAAACGTCCGAATGAGTGCCGCAATCACGGTCGTTTTCCCAGTCCCAGGCATCCCGAGGATCAACGCATAGTCGTTTGCGCTTAACACGCGTGTCATCGCTGCCACCTGACCCGTGTTTAGCGTGCTTGTCGCAGCCACATACTCGGGAATGTCACGCAACGCATCCACCGTCGCTTGCTCGTCCTCGAACGTCGGTTTCCGGAGATCCACGACCAACTCGAGTCGTTTGGTATCCCCATCGGCGTAGAACAACTGCGCGAGATTGTCGCGGATACGACCCATGCCTGACATTTCGTCCTTGTCAATCCGGAATACGGGCCGGATCCGCCCGAAGAACCCGCGCAGAACCTGCAGGCGTGCAGCAATCTTTTCCACGTTCAGCTCGTGGTCTACGCCCACAACAACTTCTTGCGGCGTAAGATCCACGATGAGGCCCCGAGCAAGCGCGAGGAGCTCCGGGTCGACGGAGACAGTAATCGCATCGCCCGTGCTCAAATGGCCGTTCAAGAGAGACTGACTCTGGAAAGCAGAGTCATTTCCGCGGACGAACCGATACGTGTATCGATGCATCTTCCCTGCACTTGGCAAGTTTCGGGGAAAGAATGACTTGTCGATGACCATGGAACCAAAACATCGTCCCTTTTCTTCGCGTTCGTGGGCCATCATCGTCCAAAGCTCTTTTCGAAACCGAATAGCGTCTTGCTCTTCGAGAGCTATCAACGCTTCCCATCGTTTGAAGAAGTCCGTTTGGGTGGGGGTCAAGTGCGAGGTCTTGGCGTCGTAGATCCCTGCGATTGGGGAAGAGTCATCGACGACATTCTCCACAGCCTGAAAGTACCATTAGCCGAGAGTGACCAACGGACCGATATACTTGCCTTGCGATACAACATGCAAGCATCGAGCGAATAGCACTTTTTGCACGCACGTTCGCCATCGATTGTGCGTGGCAAGAAAGGCTCGGAAGCCTTACCCTGATTCACACGGCGCATCATATACGCCGCCATCTCGTTTCTTGCGCCGATGAGACCCCTGAGTTCATGTCTACCTCGGGGGACCCTCACGACCTCCTCGCTTTGGGTGTAATAGAGCAGTCCGCTTGGGACTTGAACGCCGTACCGTTCCTCCGCAAGAAGAGTGTATAGCATTGTTTGTGCGCGGTGCTCCATTCCTGCGATAGACCGCCCCGTCTTGATTTCGAACGGCATGGTGTGCGTACTGAGAAGGGGTTCTTGCTTGACATACTTGTCAGTGCTGCTCTCGGAAATGATAGCTTGTACGCTCGCATCCAGTTTTCCTTTGAGACCATAAGTAGGTGACCATATGTCTTCTTCGATATCATGTAAAAAAGTGATGGCGAGAAGCGAGTTCTGATTGGCTGATGCTCGGGTATTAGCGAGAATGGCATCGGGCTGTGAGGGAAACGTGTCTGTGACTGCAATGGATGACGAAGAAAGGTCATACCTTGGGTGTGTCTGCGATATAGCGCTCGGAGAATACCTTCAGACCTCTGGACCGAAGTTTGATCTCTCGCTTAGCTTCTTCGATACTAGTTCCTAACTTTACGATTTCTGGGAGGTTCTTCATCACGGCATCTTCGATCAGATCCTCGACGTAAAATTCGTCCCACCGTTGGGTAGCAAGGCACGTTTGCATGATCTCATGCAGCATATTACCCCAGACAAGAGCGGGGGTCACATCGGATGTCGAGCGTACCATAGAAGAGAGAAGAGGTTTCCGTCTGCATTGCGGGGCATTTGAGAGGGCAGTCGCTGTCATAAGTAGATCCGGGTGGTGAATGAATAGATTCTCGTGAGATGAAATCGTAATGGCACCCTCTGAGTCAAAGTGTCCGAGCACATTGATGATGTCACCTGCGAGAAGATGATTGGAGACTGTTTCGTCACTATAGCAGTTATTCCTACCTTTTCGAACGTCAGACTCTGCCCAGTCATCCTGGAGTATGACTGAACGTGGGTGTCCGTGTGGTTGAGTTTTCACCAACAATACCTGTTTGCAGGGTCAAGAAAGTTCCAAAAAACAAAGGAGAAGTCTGACCTTGGAGTAAAGTTGCATGCTGTCATCCACAGTTTCCACAATACAGCGAGTGGAAGGGACCTTGGTATAGGCTTGCTCGGGAGAGACAGTAGACTGACATCCGGGTTAGAATGAGGGGGTATCGCAACACAATACAACGAACCTTGAGTTTATCGCGCTTCCGACCGGGCGTGAGGAAATCACTCTCCATGTCTTCCCAATCCCAAGTCTCGGCCCCCTCGAGGAGGGCAGACAGACTCAAGTTGGCGTCTTGTTTCGTGACAGCCCCAGACGGCATTGAACAAGCACGGCGAGGGGTCACTGGCGGTTTGACAGGGGAGCGTTGACGTTTGTGGGGTGACTGCTGCCCGCTGTTAGATTGAGTGTGGGTCGAGAACAAAGTGGCTCACCTTCCTCGGACTTGCGGTCTTTTTCTTTGGTGTCATGAAATCTGCCTCCATGTCCGCCCAGTCCCAGTTCTCTGCACCGTCCAGCAGGACGGACAAGTCGTCTTTGGAGGCATCTGCGGATTTGTGTTTTCTGGGTGAGTGTCTGGTGCGAGCTGGTGTTCTGGATGTGGTGGAGGGTTCCAAGCCATCCAGCAGCATCTGCATGAACACGTCTTCCTCTTTTCTCTCCATGGTCATGTCGTCACACGGCGTCACTGTTTTCTCAACGCGACGCGTTATTTGCACCTGTTTGTTTTGTCCATAAATGGATTTAAATTTACACTCCGCGAATTATCTTATCTTATCTTATTTCCGACTTCCGATTGCGTGGCTAAAGCGCAATAGCCGGACGAGCTCAACAGCAAGCCCTTGCAAGCGCACTTGCCCCATCCAAGTCCTCAACACAAGAACCGGTTCTCTACTACGACCGAGATGAGTTCATTTTCGTGTATATCCACCTCAAACGTTTGCTCCCTTTGTACGTCCACGTACCTCCGCCGGTATCCCTGCACAGCGCTAGTCATCCGGACCGACCCAATCACGCCAGGCGGATATTTGCACATTTCTTTCAAGCTCCTCCGCTTTGTGCCCCTCCCGCTACGCGGTGTCCGCCACCCACTGGGAAATGCATTAATGAACACTCTACTGGGGATCCCTCTTGCCCCTTGCATCACCCACGCACCAACGCAGAATCACCCACCGGCCACTTGAAGCCTAACAGCACCCGCCCTATCCGCCTCGTGTTGTCCATGTGTCCTCCATTAATAGGCGGGCATACAGCATGTCTTACATAAGTTCCCTCTCTGAGGAGAAACACAACACCGGACCCCGACATCCACTACAGACCCAACCCGTCAGCACAGAACACAGCACACACAGACACTTACGTCTCCCCCTCCCCCCATACACACCCACACACCATGTTCAAGGGCTGGCAGAACACCCTCGCGGCCGCCACCGCGGGCACCTCCAAGGCAGACGCCAAGTCCATGTCCCCAACCCTCCGCGCCGACATCTACACCGCCCTCGACCAAGTCAAACCCTGGCTTGTCGGCGCTACGCCCCGACAAGCCGGAGACGGCGTGTCCTATCAACCCATCCTCACCATCATCCACAAACACTTTCCGGAACTCAAACTCGGCCTCGAATCCGTCGGAAATGTCGAGGCAGAAGTCGCAGTCGTCGTAGCTGGGGTCACCAACATGGTCCTCGAAATGAGCAAATGGGATGGGATGGCAGGTGGAATGACGATGCGTACTTGGGTGGATGTGCTTAGTGACGCACATGGCCGGATCAACCACCCTACCGGCGGCCCAGGTGGTGCACCTGCGAGCAAGCGCAAAGAACAAGTCGGGCGGGGAATCACGAGGGGGATTAACCAGTTGACCGACGTCTCTCTCATGACGAGAGAGTTTGCAGCGAGGATACAAATCATCTCCCTCCTCAAGAGCGGTAAGTTTACCTTTGCTTCATTCTCTTTCAAAGTCCTGATGAAACGCCGTGATCGTGATCGCAATCACGTTATCTTGTTTGTTCGCTCGGGATTCGGAAATAATGCGCGGTAGTGAACACAAAAGTCCATGGTGCTGGTACTGAGGAAGCAAGACAGGGAGAAGCACTGTGGAGCTCAAAGTTCATCTAATTATTACTGGCACTATTGCCTATCGATGCGATCGATAATCGTACGCTTTTGGTTTGGTCTGCGTAGTCGGTCATATCTTGGGATTAAAGTTCTCCGTCACTGGGCCACATGGACACAATAAGATCGATCAGAAATCAGTCTTAAATACGTATGTACCAACCACAATTCGTACCTGACGACGGGTATATCGTCATGATCATAATGACACTTCCACAGTAAGTAGCATGAAGTACGAGAAACATCCAAATCAGATGAGCGCTCAGAGTCCGCCTATATCCACACATCCATGATGATACAAGAAACACCCAGGACAATGGGAAAAAATGACTGCTAGCCATGATACGCGCATGAAGGCGTATGATACGAGCACATGCTCTAATTTACATAAACTGTCGAAAACAGTATCATGAGCATCAACGCCAAGCAAGATCGAAGGGCGGGGAATCAAGACGCACGTATGTGTTCGGGTCCTTGGGGGAAAAGTGCGAAGCTGCACCATCTGAAGTGTTGTCAAAGTTGACAGCGAAATCGTCAAACGCGATTTGCTCAAAGTTGACGTCCAACATGAATGGCTCGTCAAACAGGTTTTGGTCCACATCAGTGGGCGTCCGGAGGCCTTCGGACGCCGGGGCAGTGTACGTCGAGGCCATCGGGAATGACGTTGCGTAAGTGAGGCCCTGCAGCGTTTGGTCGCCAAACGCTGACGTCATGGAAGAACCACCCCTCGATGGGTCCACTGGCGCCTGTCCATAGACCGGAGTGGAGTCCGCCGATGTAGGATATTGGAAATGGTAGATTGCCGAGAATATGCGTGCAGGGCAGGGGCGCTGGGCGTAGTCCTGGTTGGGTACAGGATTGGGGACGCAGTACACGTCTTGGACGATAGTGTACAAAGTGGGATCTGGCCAACAATGGTTAGAGCCGACCCGGCACTAGCGGGACGGACATGACCTACCTGCGGCTTCGCAGAGGACATCCCAATATCTGGGTACAAGTGCGGTGTTGTACAATATAGGTTCGTCGCCAGGGGATTGACCAACCGGTGAAGAGAAGTAGGGTCCGACACACTCGAGCGTCGTGTCCTCTGAATGGACGGGTGCACCGTCCAGGAGAACAATGTAGGAGGACTTGCCATTGACAGGCGATGGCGAGACAAAGGTCACGGTAGGATCGATGTTGCGGATGTGACGCGCTGCATCTGCAGGACGAAAGTCGGAACTGGACGTCGACGCGGATGAACGATCATAACCCATCGACGGAAGGATGTCGATGTAGACAGGCATACGTGATTCGGGAGGCTGGCGAGTTCTTGGTGGAAGGAAGCGAGACATGATTGGGATTGTTGGAGTGACTGGGGAAGCTGAAGAGGAGGGAGTGGAAGAACTGTCGCAAGATATACTGGGGGCTGGAGTGCTGGGAGATGGGTCCCAGGAAGTTGGCTGGCATACGGGAACTCGCGCATTGCAGGTGCCGGTGTCCATCCGCGTACGATAGCAACGCGTCAATACATCGATCACTAGTCGTGGTATGACAAATATAAACACAAACAAAATATATGAATGTGGTTCGGACATAGACCGCACCAAGGATGTGACACTTACACTCGCGGCCCTCGGCCGTATCTCTGAGCTGTTGCAAGCGGCTACCCACTTGTTTGGCTGATCTGAATTTGCCCGTGGTGCTATGGATATAGTCGGATATGAAACGATTGCGCATTGGGTAGCGTCCAAGCATTCGTGTTTCCCGCGAGTCATCAGGTTCATATTCCTGGAGGGCTGCGGACCGTATAATGAAAGACGTGAGAATCGTGATATACACACGATGATGATCGTACCCTTGAGCATGGTCGCTTCGAGGTAGGGTGGCCATACTGCCTCCGACTGACCCTTTAACGTCTTCCAGTTCTTTCTACTTTTGAGGATGATTTGCAATATGTCATCCACGCTGTATCTGGATGATGAGGGATCGTGCGGAGTGCATGTTCGAAAGGGGTCAGTTGGTGAATCCGCGGGGGGGAACGGCGAAGAGTGCGTGCTATCTGTCACGGCACCTTGCGTGATGCGACTTGTCAGGCTGACTTCAGGGAGATACATCGAGACGGACTCGACATAGACATAAGACAAGATATCGACTGCGAGGGATCATATATAGGCAGAGAAAGGAGGGGAACGGTAAAGGTTAGTCCAGTTCGCCGGTACTGAGGCAGGGCACGGTTTACTAAAAGGGGAGTCCACTAAGTGTATGCCATTGTGCGAGGAGCCAACCAGGTTCACGTCTACGTTCGCGGTATCACGGCCTTGAGAAGCAGGCAAGGCGCTACACCCATTTGGGCGCACCGCGGCAGTGCCGTGCTAACATGGACCGGGACCTCTCTTTCGTCTACCGGCATTGCCCATCTGCATCAGACATCGCTAGATGGATGTCTCGAGCGAGCTGACGAGACCCACATAGCGAAGCGGGCCACAGACAGACCTCATGGGGGGGAGGAGGAGGACTCGGTGATCGAGGATCTGGGTGGATCTGAGATCGTTTGCTTTGTCTCCGGCGCTGGCGATACCCCGGACTCGGCAAATGCCACTCTGCCACGCCCCCTTCGTAAATAGCATCAATCAATTCATTTGCTGATCCAAGCTTGTTTCTCCGACATCCTGTGCACCTCTCCCCCTCCGGCTTCCCTTCATCCATACCCGACACAGCATCATTCAAAACCCTGAGGGCCTGACCAGCATGGCGATGCTACTTTTGGTTCAGACTTGGAGTGTTCTGACGCATTTCTGCGACCATCGCGCACTGCTTCCAATCTCTCTGAACACATCTCCGCAAACAACGCGCGTCAGTACTCCGTGGGATCATGTGCCAATTGAATTCTCTGACGTCTTCAACATCGCGGTGGGGGGACATTGCATTCTCCCTGTCATCCTGTGGAGCCTCAACGCAGCGATTCTCCGCCGTAACTCAGTCGATATGGCCAAAGTGGGAAAACAATTACACTGCGGAGTGAATTCGATGCAATCGCGAGAACGCACCGAGTGTCTTTGGCTTAGCATAAGGGAGAGAACCAATGTGCGATTACATCGAATGTCTTTAGTTTTAGTGTAGAAGAAACATACAGGCAGAATGGTTCTATCTACTTTGACGAGGCCCCAAGTCTAAGATGATGGCGTGAATACTACTTTTTAAATCTTTGTTCATACCTGTTGGTCTTCCTTTATCAATTCCTCAACAGGATAAGTTGACGTGATGATGCAACCGGCCCTCCCGCGAACCTGTGGTACACAGTACCCTGGCCAATGACAAGACGAGTCAAGTCTTCAAGGGCTGTACTCGTTATCATCCGCGGGCTGTGTGCGCAAACCATATATTTATGTACAACGAACTATCCAATATCGTAAACAGATTTAATATTGCGCAGGTTTGGTCGCGGGTTCCTGGTGCTAGGCCCACTACCATGTACCATACTATACGGGAAGAGGGACGAGAGCCTCGTATCATTTTCAACTAGCTGCAAAACGCTTAGATCGGTTTTCGCTGTGCGTACCTTGCAACTCTCGCTTATACATTACCTCAGAACAACTCGAGCTGTGCCGAATGGGGTTCTACTACATAAGATCTCCAGTGAGTCGGCTTTCATATCTGCCAGGCAGGGAACTGCACCCAAATTTTTATGGCAAGGGCCCATCAGGTAACTCCCTTATTTGTGAAGTGACCAACTTGCAATCAGGGCTCATAAAGCGTGCCAAGGACTCGTCAAAACGTTACGTGACAATGCTACCCAATGGATGAGCCTCGAGGCTCAAATCATCCACCGTAGCCACAAACCTTGTCCAAAGTGATGCACTCATATCCTACTTACATAAAGTAACAAGCTCATCCTTTCGATAATACGTTACATAGACGCCGCCCATCGACATACTATGACGATGTCGGGTACCTCCGAAGCTCCGATTCGGCACGAGTCTCGGATCTCGTTCGAGGCTTCGAGCTCGATACCCGTATACTTGGTCAGTCCCAAAAGCCACAAGATGGTCAGATGGGCCGGATGCGGTTGGGAGATCGAGCACTTTTGGACCCGCGCGGACTCGTTCAGCGTCCTCATCGGGCTCACTCACAGGACTCTCGGCCGAGGCGGTTGCAATTGGGAGTCCAGACTCCGCTTCGGCCGCTAGTCACAGCAGGGATCACACTGATTCGTGCATCTCAACGAATGCACCACATCATGACCTCGTTCGACAACTTCGTAACAGTAAGAAATACATTAAACATGTTTTGTAGCTTCCATTTGAAGAAATAAAGCAAGTGATCAAGTACCTACACATGAAATAGGTAGATTATATAAATGATTCGCACGACAAGGCAGAGTGTGTTGATTGATGCCAAGTCACAAGACGTATTTCAGAGAGCCACGACTGTCAGTGATGCTGGCCTGTTGGGAACATGCCTGGTGTTATCATGTTGCGACTCTGACCTTCCGGTCCCATCTGCGGCAACTCGTCTCAATTTGAGCAATTATTCTTCGCTTTACTTTCCACGCCCTAGCTACGCACAACAATAACGGTCCAATGTTTCGCAGTCGGCCGTAAGTACCCGCACATTCTCTACGACCTGACGTACATGTGGGAATGCTGCTAGCCATCCGCTCATTGCTCTCGACGGCGACGGCAGCGGACAATATCTGGTGGTGTTCACTGACCTGACACTTCATTTCACGGGAGTCACGGCTGGAGGTCGCTTGAGATTTACATCGGCTAACCTACACAGGATGAAACGATACAGCAATAAATGAGCAGCCTGTAAGTGCTATCAGATGAAAGAGACGACTCTGACTCTGACTCTGACTCTTGCGTTGTTATGCGATAAGCATGGGACGAATGGACTCAGAGGAGCAATAACGAGCAAGGCACAGTGACATATTGCTCCTATAGAACCGCGGCAGAAGCGGGGGGCTCAGACTTCTTTTGCGGCACCGTCTCGGTGCAGGCGTCAATTGGTTGCCAAGTCGGCATTGCAATTTGTGGGGTCTTTTTTTTAAAGTCTCTTTCGCGTGGCAACCTCTACCAGAACTCGAATTCACATGGCGCGCTCACCCCTTGGAAGCAGAGCAGTCAGCCGACACCTGGTCCACATGTAGTGGGATGGACATACGATGTGGGGGCGGCAATGATATGCTGTGGTGGTTCCTGGCTGGTTCACGTGTGAGGTCACGAGCAAACGGATGGGACAGCCCGGTGACAGAACTATCTACGTGTCATGAGATGCCATGTGCTACATTTAACCTCACTCTTGCCTTTTCTTTCTGTCTCACTTCTTGAACTCGATGGTGTCTTCGCTACATACCACCTCGAGGCCGGACAGTCAAGTAGAGTCCCCTGGCATGGCGCCAAATACCCCTCCGCAAGACGCCTCCTTGTTAGAGCCTCCCAGAGCCTCGTATCTCGAGCAGACATCCGAGTTCGCCAGTGACTCTTCTCGTGGATCGATCGCATTGTACTCCGCAAGCAACGCTTCACCTCTCCTTTCTCAAAATGAGAAGCAGTTCAACGAGGCCTCCCGTATTCCTGAGTATCCAGATCCCAGGTGGACCACTTCTTCCCAAAAACGTCGTATCGTTACTCGCCCCATCTTTTGGATCATTGCGATTGTCGTCCTCATTATCGTAGCCGCGGCGGTCGTCATTCCGGTCTACTTCTTCGTTATCAAACCTCACTCTAATTCTTCCACGCCAAGCACCGGCGCCGGCACCGGTGGTGGTAGTAGTGGGCCTAGTGGTTCCGGAAATAGCCTAACGACTGGTGGGAATGGTTCAGTGGTAACTACCTCTGATGGCACAACATTCACATACATCAATAATTTCGGTGGCTTCTGTGAGTCTTCATATGTCTTTCATATCTCCGTTCCATTGAGGTGTTATTGCGGAGTCTGTTGTTATTTCGTTGAACACTTTGTTGTCTATGACTCGCCATGACAGTCTCGCTATAGTTAGCGCGTCGGCGGCAACAGGTGCTGATGCATAAACCATTCGTCTGCCATGACGTGTATCCATATTAAATTCTCCAGCTTCTATTCGATAAACACATTTCATTCCGGATCTCGTTACATACGTTAAAACTACCTTCATTGAATGTATTGACTGACGCATTTTCATAGGGGCATACAATCCGGAGGATCCCTTCAATAACAATGCCCAACCAAACTCGTGGACACCCCCGTTAAACACGAGTTGGAATTGGGGCCAAGACAAGATTTATGGGTAAGCGTTCGTGCCTCATGTTATATCCTATCATGAATATCATGATCCATAGCGTTAATCTGGGAGGACTGTTCGTCCTGGAACCATTCATTTCCCCTGCGCTCTTTCAGAAATACCCTGCTGCGGTGGACGAGTGGACCTTAAGTACCCTCATGGCCGCTGATACGGCGAGTGGTGGTTTAAATCAAATCGAAGACCATTATAACACGTTTGTTGTAAGCATCCTGCATCCTCTTGATTCGTGCAATCACGTCGACCGCATGTTTGATAGACGGAACAAGACATCGCGGAGATGGCTGGAGCCGGATTGAATTGGATTCGTCTGCCAATTCCATTTTGGGCTATCGAGAAATGGGATTTCGAACCTTTCCTAGAGAAAGTCTGCTGGCCGTATGTGTATCTCCACATCACTGAGATCGGTCTTCTAATTTGTCTTGTCAGATATATCCTGCGAGTTCTACAATGGGCACGAAAGTATGGCATCAGAGTTAATTTAGACCTGCACACTATCCCTGGTTCGCAGAATGGTACGTCTATGTCCTGCCTGCTATCTCGAATACAAGTGTTGCGAACTTTTCATGCGTAATGTGAAGGTTACAATCATTCTGGAAAGGAGGGCAATGTCAATTTCCTCAATGGCGTTATGGGCCTAGCCAATGCAGAACGCGCGCTGAACTATATCAGAATCATTGCCGAGTTCATTTCCCAGCCTGAATGGCAGCCCGTTGTTCCCGTTTTCAGTATCATGAATGAGCCTCTTCTATCCACCATCGGCAAGGACCAGATGTCAGCCTTGTACGTCGAGCGTCACTCTGTATTCTCTTGGATTAACATTGAGTACTATCTTCTTCAGCTACCTTCTCGCTTATGATATGATTCGCGACATTTCGGGCATTGGTGAAGGCCATGGTCCGTATCTTGCTATTCACGATGGCTTTCTTGGCGTGGGAAGTTGGGCAGGCTTCCTGCAAGGGTCAGATCGCATTATTCTCGACACACACCCTTACTTCGCTTTCGGTGGTAGTTCAAATACAGAGCCAATCGCCACTGGCACGGGCCTTCAAGCAGGCGGGATCTGGCCCCAGAATGCCTGTAATGCATGGGCTGATAGCATGAACGCGAGGTACCTTTGATGGATTGATCGGCCTTCCATTATCTCACAACTTTCTTCACAGTCAAACTGCCTTTGGAATAACCATTGCAGGTGAATTCAGCGACGGATACAATGCATGTGGACTTTTCCTGACGGGTACAACCGGAACATCGAGCTTTGGGTCGTCGTGTTCACTGTTCCTGGATTCGTCTCAATGGAATCAAACGATGAAAGATGGCCTCATGGAATTTACTCTAGCCTCCATGGATGCCCTTCAGAATTGGTTCTACTGGACTTGGAAGGTTTGCCAAATTCCTCTACCGTTCCCCAACGTACCATCGTTGACGAGTGGCTTGAATAGATTGGTAATTCGTCCACTACGAACTCAGTTGAATCACCCCTTTGGTCCTACCAACTCGGTCTGCAGAACGGATGGATACCCACGGACCCACGGATGGCACTCGGAACATGTGCGGCTCTCGGTGTCTCGCAACAACCCTTCGATGGTCAATATGCGTCGTGGCAGACAGGTGGCGCTGGCGCTGGCACCATTCCCGCCAGCTCGATAGCCATGTACGGCAATTATCCCCCTGCAACCATAAGCGGTTTGACACCGGGTGCGAACCAAGCGTTACTCCCCACCTATACGTCCACGAGCGCTATACCCACACTCCCTCCCCTGACGTTCACTCCGAGTCCGACCGTTAGCGTCGGTAGCGGATGGTATGACTCTGCCGATACTGGCTTGGCACCTACACAGGTGCAAGGGTGCAGTTACCCCAACGCCTGGGACGCTGTGAGTTCCTCGATGCCGACAGCACTTTGTCCACCTGGGACGGCAGCTGTGGGTGTGAGCACTGCTCAGGTTACGACGACATCTGTGCCCGTTCAAACTGCCCGCCGCGCACGGTGATCAGTTACAACCGCCGCACTTTATTGCGCAAATAACTCTACAAGGTATCACATATATTATGATAGTATACCCACGATTACCCCCGCATGTTGTGCAGTTATTTTTCCTGTCGTTTATCGAACTGTTGCTACTGTTGTTACCAGACACTCGGACAGGTGGACGCTTCTTGTTCTTCTGGATTATAGTACAGGTTCTTTGATGAAGTTGTCTACACGTGGTGTGCTTTTGCCTCCCTCACTGGTAGGAATCTTGCTAACTTGATGATCCTGCCAGCTACCACCGTCGCAGAGCCGCGATCAGTCCCCCCCATGAATGTGCCGGTTCTTCAGGCTGACGCTCTGGTCCTCCCTTCTCTCAAGTCCTTCCTTCCCGTTTTCGCCTGTTACTTACGTCGAAACAACGCAAATGATGTTACCTTCTCCAGCCACAACTGTGACACTCTGGCTCCCTGCTATAACACATCGCCGTGGCGACTCATTTCTCTAACATGAAACATAAACCTGAGGAAGACTCGGCACAGCATTAGAGACTTTTGGTCCCCCGGTGACAGGGGCGTTCCGTAAGGTGCCTATTCTGGTTATTTGTCAATCATAGCGGCAGGTATTCTTTCATGTGGATGTGTTACGGGTGGCAAGCTGACGTTTTCCATATGTAAAGTTGAAAGGGCGCTTCTATTTTTTTTTTCTTCTCACCTGAGATGTGATCCTATTTTGGGCTGTGATATGAGGTGTTCATATCCCGCTAGACTGCGAGATACGGCAGCATGTCGATTCAACCCCCTCCCTTTTGTTCATCGTGCCTTCTTACCGTTCCGTCCGCAGTGGTAACGGTGTGGATGTTTGGCGCACGGCATAAACCTGCCATTCATGAAGTGGTGTCAATGAATTCCAGCAGGCTCTTTGATGTGCATCGTCCTCTTCGCACTTGCTCCACTTTTGCAAACGGCGCCAAGTTGTGGGGAAATGAAGATAACCGACAATGGGCACGTCGAGAACGGCGGGATGTGTGGTGGGGATCAAGGTGCGGGAAATCGTGTCTGACTTGGAAGCGCGTGTTGATGCTAATCGATGATCACCAAACGCTTTCGCACCCTTTTTTTCCCCTCGATTCAGATCCAGCGTCATGAAGGAGGGGAATGGATTTTCTGACCCTATCGGCCAACCAAATTTTTTCTCCCCTTCTCGTTAGACATGAGGTAGGTTCTGACGATAACCCTGTGAGTTTGGCGCGCATGTGATGCCGCAAAAACGGCACGAGATCTATGAAATGGAGTAAGGGGATCTACGGCCTGCTCCTTATCCCTCACTGGTGCGATAAGTGTGGTTGGCTGCCACTATATACTCGGAGATCGGAGATCGGTGTGTTCTTCCATTTCACGATCATGCCGTCGACACACCGTGCGTCTGTGAGTTTGGTCCAAGTACTGAATGAGTTGGGGTGGAACTGAATGATTGACTAAACAAGGTTTCTGACGAGAATGCAGGTGGCGTGGCCAAAGACTGAATTCACTTCCAATGGACTCGGTGACTTTTTTTCCCCCGTAGGTCTGTGGATACTTGAAGGCTCGGTCAGGAACTGTTTCGCTCATTCCCTCAGCTTCCCCTCAGTCGCTCTGCGCAATACTGGGCTTGACAGTGTTGCGCGCTCAGCGGATCTGTTTGCGTGCAGGCGTTTGAGGACCCTCCGTGCTGCATGGGCAACGCTGCCACCGCCACCCTGGGAGATACGCCCAGCTTAGCAGAGCGCTGAGAGCGCGGCTCCCTAGTCACACGGTGGAGTTTGGGATCCTTCTATCTTGACAACGGCCGGGAAATGGAAAATAAATGCCCACATGTAAGAATAATATGGAACGTTTGCTCATGCCACACCACTAATCCCGTTTAGCTTCTAGCTCGGAAAGCGCGATGGCAACCGGACCAGTTCGATTCATCCGCTGGCCTCCATTTGGCCGTCTGAAAAGAATGTTGATTCAATGGGCGTCTCTAGATATACTTGCAAGGTAATCGGTTTCCCACCGGTCGTTGATGGCGCTAACCGAGGTTTCTCACTAGTTCCGCGACGGATGGCCGTTAGGTCCCTACCCTTGTGAAGATTTGGAGTCCCTGAAAGGGCCCCGTTGTCGCACCCGTCAAGACGTCAGCGCCACTGTTACTCTGGGTGCACCAAATCCGTGTCTCTGTCGAGATATGGTCGTCGAAATCCTGTGGACCGCGTCTGGCCAGGGAGATCCTGTAGGCCAAAAGTGCGCAACCACGTCGACGAAAAAGGACGAGATAGATGGCCACATGGTTATATATATTTCTCTCCATTCCCGGACCATCCATCGTAAGTCGGTCTCCACGAACGCCCATGTGATGAGGCGTTTAGCGTTCCTTATCTGATTCCCACAGTGATGATTTTATCATCAACTTTAGAATTTTATCCGGATTTTTCTTTTCATTGTGGCGGCCACCCCTTCGCTTGTCCCTGTCCTTGACGCATGCAAGGTCGTACAGGTCGTCAGCTTTGAGCGCCACTATCACGTTGCGGTGGTGCTTCGGTACTGCTGCGGTAGCCGGCAGCATTACGAACCCACGTCACGCATGCAAAGTTCATCGATACGCTGCGATCCCTGAGCCGGCATCATGCGTCATGCCAGTCACGCATCATCATCCCAAATCTCTCCACTACTGTTCGGTCCCGAATCTACTGCACGAGTTTTAACTGCTAGTAGGTCGATGAAGATTTTTGAAACCCAGAAACTCAAAAACAGGATTTAATATCAAGAGTCCAGGTTCTGGCACTGAATGTATTGTCAGACGATGATGCATTTTCGCTGGTGCGGATCGGTCGATATCTGAGCTGCCGCTGTTGTCTCCTCCGCGCTCGGTGCGTTGTAGGAGAACACCCTTCCGCGTGGAGCACACTGTCAAGTGTATCCTGACTGGCCGCTCGAGCGTACCAGCAAGAAGAGGTACTCGGGAGGCTTGATCGTATCAACTGGGTATTCAATTTTAACCTTTGGATTGAGTACCAGTATACTGATAAAATCTAAAGGATACATCCTCGAATCTGATTGTCCTGGCCAGCCGTCAGGAGGCACGCCGTAGAGTTGTGCCTGATATTCTTCGAGGTTTGTACCTAGTACTACAATGTAAGGTGGAGTCAGGCACAGCTACATCATTTCCATCTCTATCATATGTGCTAGTCACTCGTAACAGAGGCCGTGTTGTTGGGCAACGGCTGTCTTTACTTCCATGGACTCCTCCTTGCGACTATCCAACGGGTCGGTGGCATCCAGCGTCTTCCGCCACTCCAACACGTGTGCCCTATCCTGCGGCGACATGGGGTCGCTGATCATGCCAAGCTGAAGTAACTGTTCTTCTGCTCTGCATCATATCTAAGGGGGCTACAATGGACCCGAGTGGCAGGGTACCGGTGGTGGCTGGTTGTTACTAGTTGTTACCAGGTTCTTGGCTAAATCCACTCGCTGATATGATGGAAAGCTGTTCATTCCTCGAGTACCAGATGACGGGAAAGAAAAAGTCCTTCCATTAAAGTCAATCAAAGTAAAGACAGGCGGTCAAGAAAGTACGACATGACAGAACAAAAGAGGAATGCATACGGAACGTACATACCCTACAGATTCAAGTCACTCAATACTCGACTGCATCTTCATCATCGGCCTGCATACCGCCCGAGTCGTCTTTCCGTTCCGACTCTGCAGACTCCGGTTCGGGCTTTGGTTCTTCGTCCACTTCCATGTCAGCATCCGGTTGTGGTGCGGGCTCACGCTTGGATTCCTGGGACTCTTCGGCCATCTCCTTGTCCTCATCCTCCTCTTTGGGAGCTTGTTCGCGCTCCTTCTTGCGACGAGCTTCCTCTTCGACGACACGTTGTCGAAGCTGCTTGATCTCTTCGATACCGGCAACACGCTCTTCACGAAAAGCCGCCCACTCCTTCTCAGCTGCCTCAGTAACCTGTCGAATAAGCAAGCACATGATAAAATTTGAAATCCACAATTGTCAAGGAAGGGTGTTCCGGGAAACGCACCTCTGCCTTTCGCCGTGCGAGGAAAGCCTCTTGTGCAGCTGTGAGGACAGCTGGAAGGTAGTATAAGGGTGGTGGGTGAGAACGCGAGGGTGGTGCAAGTGGGTTGGTCGAAGGAGGCGGCGGAGATGCGTCGGACGGTGGGATGATGTCGGTCGTCAACAAAAAGTTGCTTAATAGCGGAAGTCGTATACGTCGAAGTTTGTACTAGAAAGCGAATACCACGCGTGAACACCTGAGCGTCTACGAAAACTCAAGCGCACGTACGATAGAGTCTTTGAGCTGAAGCTCTTCTTCTTTCCTGTTGGCGGTGGTCTTGTCTTTCTTGGCTTCCTCTGCTCGTCTGACAGTGTCAGTCTCTTTGCGTAGCTTAGTCTGTAGTCTCTGCTCAATCAGCTGTCTTTTTTTTGCCTGAGGAGCTGGTCGTCAGTTGAACGGCAGGTGGGCAGACGAGAAGGGACGGACGGCTTCGCTTGCGTTTCTCTCCTTGTCCTCGATCTTGGCCTTGTTCAACGTGCCGACTACAATACCAAACATGCTTTTACCGCGTTTGCGTTCACCGGGCAGGACAGTGAGGTCAATCTTGGGTCGTCTCTTGTTAGTGGTGGCCATGGCCGCCGGGGCTGTTGGAGGTTCGTGCATCTTGGCATCCTGGGATTCCAGCTGGACTTCCTGAGCAGATCTATGATCACGTTAGCGGTGAATTTCTGTATTCAAGGTGGTGGTCAGAAGGACTGACTCTTCTCCAGACATTTGGGTTTTTATCTCCCTCGTGCGTTTTGTTTCGCAAAGGACAGGGAATGAGTCGATTACGTAACAAGACTCGGTAATTAGGTCCACGGGCACAACGACCACCAACACCGTCCTAATGCCTCCAAAGACGGCCAGCAGCGCAAAGCCTAGTGCCCCAAGCAAAAAGCAGCCGCGGAAAAGGCAGCCAGTTCCGTTGGAAGAACGGCTGAAGCGGCTGTTCGCATCGTTGTGTGCCCAAATCGAAGGTGCCCATTTCACCAACGCCGTCAAGACGTGTAATAAAAGCGAGTGGTCACATTTCATCTCCACTCAGGAGTCGCTGACGCTGCGACGCGGGCCAGTCCTTCGCTTGAATCCTGTCGATAAAGATGCACTACAGACGAAATTGTTTCTGCTTCTCCAAACAGAGCAGTATGATGCCGCACTCTCTCTCATAGCCGATTCCACAAGTGGGGTCGGCCCTGATTACACATTTGAGGAGGCATATGCCATGTATCGCCTCCACAGGGAGGAGGAGGCAGCCACCGCTCTCGGAAAAATCAAAGGATCCGAGAAAGATCACAGAGGAGTACTTCATCTCGAGGCTCAGTTGGTACGTACGAATCGCATCTTGCCGACTCTTCTTCATAAGAGATCGATGTCGTGTGGCTTGCTGCGAACAGAACTATCGCCAAGGCTCGTACCAGTCCAGTCTCGACCTCTACAACGAGCTACTCGAAACCGCTGAGCCTGTGCGTTCTTGCATTGCCCATGCTCTACCAACCACTGACTGTCTTCCTAGCAATCGGAAGAATATTCTGATGTTCTGACGAACCTCACTGCCTCGCAGAAGCACCTCGACTTTATCAACACGGGCTTCTTGCATGCTCTTGACGCATTACCCTCCTCAATCGCTTCCACGATCGAGACGTCCCCACCGCCATCCGTTCAGCCCACTGCGCATATGGGGTCTACTGTTGCTGTCCTGACACAGCAGAGCCCTGATGACTCTGCAATCGTCAACAAGGCGAAGAAAGTGCGGATGAAACGTGTGCCAAAGGGTGTGATTCCGGGTGTGACACCTGCACCTGATCCGGAACGGTGGTTAAAGAAGAGCGAGAGATCTTCGTTTGGGCAAGGTGGCAGGAAGCGGAGAGGTGCGGGAGGTGCGACGCAGGGCGTGGTTCTGGAAAACACCTCTACACAGAGTCACAGCGGGAAAACGACGGGTGGAGGAGGGACGTCGCACACCAAGGGCAAGAAAAAGAAGTAAATTAGATCGACGTGTAAGACAGCTTGCTTGACTTTGGCCTCCAACGCGCCGTTAATGATTTCTTTCTGCCTGACCCATCAGTTGAGATCGCGCTCTGGCGCCGCATTGAAGCTCGATCTCGTTATTACCTTATCTAATCCAGCCGTACTGCACCCAGCACGTGGCCGATCATATGTTGGTCTTTGGGCTTTTCGACACACTGCTCATCCCAGGCCTGGATTTCGAGCGGTGCGACGAGTCCAGGATTCAAGGCTCGTTCTTGCTCATCGCAGCAGTTTTACGCGTCAGACTAGCGGACCATGTTGGAACGCTCCCCGCGGGAAGAGTGGCTCAAGTTGCCCGTCTGGTGCGTGTTGGGAACGAGGCTGTCGACGGTAATTCACGCGTCATCATTACAATTACCCCTCCTCGGCCTCAACCCTCTTTATTATATACAATCCTCGAGGCACGTGGTCATCGGGTGTGCGTACAGCTGACATTTCTGATGCGGGGCGCGACCCGAGTGTCACTTTCCGCCCTATTAACCGGTCTCGCTGGCATAACACCGGCATATTTGCGACAGTCGAGCTGACGTTTACACCATACCCATCCGAGAAGTAGTATTGACATCCATTCTAAAAGCCAGGCTTCGGCCCTTACATGCATCCCGTGACCCGGCGTTGAGCATCGCGTTCATTCTTGCTCGCCTGTGCAGGCAAGCAATGCAAGGTCCCTTTAGAAGAAAGCGGCCTCGCGTCTTCCTGGCTTCAGGTTCCAATGTGACACAAACGTGGTGAGTAGCTTCTGGCCCGGTGTGCAACACCCACCCTGACGCTACCCGGCTCTGCTCGCCATGCGCCATGCACGCGCTGTCCGCGACTCAGGCATACTATAAGACCTCAAAGCTAACCCGTCTCTGTTCTCCATCACCATCTGCACTTGTAGTTTCCACTTCATTCCTAGTCACCTATCGAACCACACGACATGACTCAAAAGGATATGCTCGGTGTTCTCGTTGTTGCTCGCAACGGTGACCGGTATGAATACTACCAAGATCCCAAGACCTACGAGCCCGCCTTCACCGAGAGTACTCCTTACGGCGCGGTAAGCATGACCCCCGGTCTTCGTTCGACGGATCCTTACATGTTTGCTCTAATTCTCGCAGGCCCAGTCTCACCAGCTTGGGTCCTTCCTTCGCTCGGTCTACTTAACTGGTTCCTCGCCCTCCTATATTTCCGGCATGAAGACTGACCTTGCCGACACTCACGAGCTCCACACCATCGCCAAAGCTGGCGGTGAGGGCCCCGTGATCTTCGACTCCGCCATCTCCCTTCTCCAGGGTCTTTACCCTCCCAACCCAAACAACAAGATCACTCTTGCTAATGAGGTCACGGTCGTCGCCCCTCTCGGTGGATACCAGTACATCCCTATCGAAACCGTCGAACCCGGAAACGACCGCTCCCTCGAGCCCTGGACTGACTGCCCGGTACGCTTCACCATGCTTCTTCCACGGGGTCAGGGAATGTGGACTGATCCGATGCCACGTTTGACAGGCTTTCCAGGCACACATCCAGAACGTATATGCTTCCCCCGAGTTCAAGGCTACTGCAAAGACTGCACAACCCTTCTTTGGTGCTGTTCGTGACTTCGTATTTGGCCGCCCCACGACTCTGGAGAATGCCTGGAATATCTTCGACTACATCAACACCCAGCTGATCTACAACCAGACCTACGCGCACCGTCTTCCTCCCACTCTCGTCGACCAGGCTCGTGGCTTTGCTAACTTCCACGAGAATGCTATCTTTGGCTCTAAAGAAGTCGGCGGTATTGGTAACTGTACGTCGGTCATAGCTAGATGTCATCTTGAGAGTTTGAACTGACCATGGCTGGCGTTTAGTGGCTGGTCGCACTATCCTCCACCCGATCATCAGCTCACTCGAACGCATCGCTTTCAACGGTGACCCTCTCCAGTTCCTGTTGATCGAGACCTCCTACCACCCCTTCATTTCGCTCTTCCACATGCTCGAGATGGTCAAGGCGAACCCCGATCTTGCTGGCATCCGTAAGTCTACGTGTATACATACCACTAGAGACCCACGAATACTGAGATGGAACGTTCACTCAGCCGACTTTGCTTCTGCCCTCGCCTTTGAGCTCCGCCGCGGACCTGCTCCTGAGGACCGTGACTTCTTGAGGATCAAGTTCAAGAACGGCACCAACGACAACTTCCAGACCTACCACGCTTTCGGCCACAAGGCGGACATCCCCCTCACCGAGTTCATTTACAGGATTGAGGTGGGCTCATTCATCACTATGCTCCCTGCTCTTCACTCATTGATATTGCAACGCTCCGCAGAACTATGCCATCACTTCCCAGAAGCAATGGGCTGCCACCTGCAGCGTTGGTTACAACGACCCATACCTCCACATCGGCTCCCAGCAAGGTGCCTCGTCAACCGTCCTGGCTGCTTGCGCTGCCATCCTCTTCGTCGGTGTCTTTGCCCTCGCCAAGTACGTCAAGCGTTCTCGTGCCAAGAAGCAATACATCCGCCTTGGTGACGACGAGGTGAGCTCGCGTTTCGATCATGAGAATTACGGCTATGGGTCGGCCACTGCGGACATTAGCGCCTTTCCCAGCTGGTCTCGACGGGAGTTTGATCTTTATGACTGATACTTGTTCCACCTCATACAGGCTCGTGTTGCCACCGAACAGGCTGCACCCATGACTGAGAAGGCTCGTCGCCCTCTCTAAGGATTTGAATCGCAGAGAGTTGGTGTAGAGGGTGTACGAAATATACCATAGCCTTTTCTTTCTTTTTCCGAGTCTCGGTCCATTTGCATTGATTCACACGGATTTTCTTCTCTCGTCTCGTCTCGTCTCGACCTTGTCTATTACATGTGTTTGTGGATTGTTGAACAGGGACTGGTACCCTCCTACATGTTGCACCTGGCAGACTCAACACGGTCGGCACCTGGACTGGCCTCGCTGAACGCTAGTCGATATCCGCCAGCTAGATCTGGTGGCCTCTGAATTCCCGGCACGGCGCCCACAAAGCTTTCTCCAACATCCAAACTTGTCCCAACGACGAGCTTCCTGGCAGTGCATGGATCCTCAGACTGCTTTCCGGATTGTCTCTGTTTGGTCTGTAGACGAACCGGCCACGTTGTAGAGAGATGTCCAGGCTAAGGCTCAACCCTTGCGCTCGACATGCATTGAACCCACGCGTCCATCCCTCATTTCAACCCTCTCCTCACCATCGAGGAGTCCATACAAGCGTTTTCATCACACCACTTGTCATGTTCTTCGTTTCGGAGGGCCTTAAGCAGATCACACTCATCGATGTAACGACACACCAGATCATTATGTATCCTCTCGACGGCTGCAACTTCGTTGCCTTCGGTTATGTGTGGGGAGGTGCGGAGCAACTCAGTCATAAGCTGGCCGACGCGAGTGCCTCTATGCTGAGGTATCTCAAGGAACCCTATATCTATGGAGTGTGCCTGACCGTGTAGTAACACAGCTGTGTATACTTTGTGAATAGACGTCGAGAGACCGAGAAATGGGAACCAATCTTATAACGCACACAGTGACGTCGAACAAGACGGGCTGTTTCTCGATGTATTGCCGAGGGTTCACACCAATGATGGTGCTACAGCCGAGTCCGGTGAGGACGAGGTGGGATAAAGTCCCCGACGTCTGATCTCTCCTGCGCGTCACCTCATTGTCAAAGGCAAAAACGTCTCACAGCTGTCGCAATTCACCGTAGTCTGGTGACCAGACCGTTCTATGAGGCAAGCCGTCGATAGATGGTCTGGTAAAAGTCGTTGGCGTTTAGGGGGCTGCACGGATTCCCACACGCTAACCCTAATTTGGACTTGGACAAGGCCACGTTGAAGCCACGTGACGTAGGATAACTCCAGGATAACTACCTCTCCTGTTCGACGATTGGTACACAATCAATACACTACTGCTCACTTAGCCATGGACCTTAGTTTGTCGCTGCAGTTACCTCATCTGAGCTCCGTTTCGACATGTACATCAGCAAACAGACCCCTTCTTGGACATGACTGGACAGTACTGGATAGTGTTGGAAATATGGTATCCCGACTAGGGTTATCTCATACCATAAGTTCCTTTATTCATTTATGTCTTTCTACGTTATCCATGTTCCTTCATGGAAACGTTATATGTTAACCTTTCAGATACTAATGGTCATATTTGACCATAGTATAGGTCTTTCATCTTCTCGTCATGTCAACGGTTATATCCGTATGACTGACAGTCACATTTGTGACATAGTCACTACATGTGACAGGTACGTTTGTACCATTAAAGACCTGACTAACAGGCACAAGCCCAGA
>JBBPQV010000243.1:0-28898 GCA_038092675.1 Boletus rufocinnamomeus
GCCCCCGTCCCACCGTCCCCCGGTCCTGAAGACCTGACAAACGGCCACGACCTCGGTCGCGAGCACGATCATGATCATCCCTGGTCTGACGCTCTTCCCATCGGCGACCAGCTCGTCGCCGTACTCCAGGCTGCATGGCACATTCAGAACAACCGCAAACGGGAACATATAACCGCCAGGTGCGTCCTCCCTTTGTAACGTCCACGTGCGCCTCGTTGAGTCTTTTGCAGAGATATCTTGTCCGCCCTCGGAAAAAAGTACGACCAGTACCCCGATTTCCGGTAGCGGGACGCCCACGAATTTCTATGCCAGCTCCCGACGCAGTCCGCGTGGAGGAGATCGACGTGAGCCTTCACCATCACTCGATGCCTCCTCTCCTCACGTGCATCTCATACCTCACCCCGATGACGAGTTGTCATCGTTTGTCGACATGCTCTTCAGCGGCAAGTTCGCCAGTATCTTTGTTTGCCAAGTATACAAGCACGTCCCTCACACTTATGAGAATTTCACCGATCCGAGTCTCAGTTTGAGCATCAAACCCGAGGACTCTGTCCGTGAACGAAAACGCGACAGACTCAAGTGATTCGGCACTACCTTTATGCTGGAGCATCCTAGCAGCGCTCGTCCTCTGTCCATGCCACGCCCATTCGCGGTTCTCATCTAAACAGTCCAGTGGCCACTAGCTCCCAGAGGTGACGAAGCATAGATCTTGCCGACGTTGATATGGTCGTCGAACCTGTCCATATTAAGCAAGATACAGGTGATACGACCAAGGATAACACCACTTTGCACGTACTTCCGTCCCCGGTACCGGACTCACCCTCTACACCGTGGACACCCATGGATCTCCCCAACCAGTCCCTGTTCCAGATCTTCCCGTGCCTGTGCCACCTCCCGAATCGCCCGGCGATCATATCACCATCGCCGCGCCTGAAGAGGTGAACGGGAAAGACAGAAAAGGACAGGCATGAGAGCTGGGCAGAGATCAGTAGACGAATCATTGTTTCGGTTGGTCTTACCAAGCAACCCAAGAGCGAGCAAAAGGACAAGAAAGGAACCGTCTGCGACACCATTGAAGCCCACGGACGAAGAGAGCCCTTTACCTCACGCCGGTTCGGCTCCTGTCACGCTGGACACGGCCAATGGGGCTACTTCACCGTATCCTCATCATAAGAGAGAGTCGACGTCGCTCGGACTCGTCGACAAGAGACTCCAGGCTCAGCTCACAAACGTGAACCGACCCGTTATGCCGACCCAACGTTCTGGTAACTCATCGTTGAGTTCGTCGGCTCCCCGTTTCCCTTTGATCTCACGCCCTTCGAGTCTGGGGATGCGCTCAAATGTCCCAAAGCCCCCACGGCCGCCTAAACTCAGTGCAAAAGAGGCAGCATATCTGCGGGACATCCTCGGATATCAACCCTCCTAATCTCCAAAAGCTTTTCCCGATCTTCAAGCAATTCAAGGCGCTGTTGTCGATATCGTTGAGGGATATCGTAGTCTCAGTTGGGTTTCCAAGAGAGCACGGAAGGATGAGTTCGATGGAAGAATCTTTAGACAGTGCTTCGTTTATTTGTTCAGTTCGTCAACACAATAGTTCCACTCGATACGGAATAGACTGACAGACTCGACGGACAGGCTAAACCTCCTCTTCTCTCCACCTTCCCACTCAAGTTGAGATGACACCGAACAATGCCAATATCATTCAAGTTCACCTGAGCACAAACGGCATACATTCCATATGTCGGAGGAGTAATCAAGATCTTCTGCGCTGCGCCGTGAGTGACACACACACACATGACCAAGTCGACTACCTCGTCCGAGCCGCCCGAGCCTACCCCCGAGGAAGACGTGCTTCTCACTCGGAAGCCCTCAGTGTCGCGATGCGCAATTTTATTTCATCATGAGACGGATCCGGGCATCGGTTCAGTTCGCACTCAAACTTGAAGTACTCTGCAACTCCAGGGATATCTGGGAAGATGCTTCAGTGTTGGAGTAGTGACCGAGCGCGGCTTCATTTGCACCCAGTAGGATTCCGTCTTGGTAGTCATCCCGAGTGCAGTGATGTGAGTGAAGCGCAAGAATGTTGGGTCTGATCACTTTTTCTATATCGAAATGGGCGGGTTCTGTGAGCTCGGAGGGTACCAGACCGAGGTTCGGCATCGTATCTAGAGAAGAGTGAAGTGACTCGACCTGACTCACACGGTCTACTAGATGATACACATAAGGCGATACAAACCAAGGTGCAGAATACTACAAAACGACTATAGGTCATGTACATCATTTAAACGAGCGTTTCCGCCGAGTCATCGTGGCTGGGCAATTGCTGGTAGTTCGTATTGGGTGCCTGTGTTGACCAATCAGAAAGCTTGGACTGTGTTTGTCAGCAGTGGGCCAAAAATCAACTTAGAAACTGTAGCTTACTTTGATGTATGACATGATTGGAGATGTACCTTGATTTCTCTGCTCAACTGGATCTGGGATGTGCAGCCTCAACGAAGAGATGATATCTAACATGAATATTAGTAATGTGGGCACTTGTAACACTGATTCGAAGACTACTAACCTTCCTGAACCCGTTTTGGTAATAAATAAGTCATACTCCAGGGTAACCAGTCGTTATCTCGTGTTCCCCGCTTCATCGCCACATACTTTACAGACAGACAATACATTCCATAGGTCAGCATTGCGAGCAAAGTGGTTGTGGGATATCTGAACCAAGGAGTGACTGCAAGCGAATAATTAAACTAATCAACACAAATGAATGCCCCTTACCATTCTCGATGTGGGACGACATGAACCTCGCTGCAGCTGTGACAACTGTCAACACGCTGGCGAGGCCCGCCAGCTCAACTCCGACTATATAAAATAGTTTGGGCCCTAGTATGACGTATAGGAACCCTGTGTTAAAACAAAGGAATAGCAGCCCAGTGCTGACAAGGAGGCACCGGTGGATAGGTGTGTTGTCGCACTGCCAATGCGACAAGCTTATTGAAAGGATTACAAGTGCAAGAGGTGGTATGACTTGAAGGTTTGCGTAAAGACAGGTTAGGAGTTGATTGCTTTCTGGGAATGGCATGGCGTTTACGGTGACGGTCGATAGCGTGATGGTGGTTGAAATGTTGAATGTACGAAGAGGGGCTTGACTTGTATCTACCCGAGCTGACGTAATATGAATCGAGATTCCGAGACACATCGCGCAATTCAGTTGCACTACTCTATCAATTGCATAGATTTGTTTATGATACAGTTGGTGACAATTTCCATATTCTAACAGAACCATCATCCGCTGCGGTAGAGAGTAGATCCTCAAACCCAGGGCGGGTACACCATCGCACCGAATTTACATCGTAAATATCATGGGCAGACGAGACGGATGCGATTAGTCTAGACGACAGCGTAGCGCATGTAGTATCCCGCTGGGAAGACTCCTTTCACGGAGCGGGATCAGAGGTAATTGGCGCTCATCTGACCATCCAACTCACCGATATTTCCCAAACATTTATTTTACCATCACTGCCCGTGCTCGCAATCCATCCAACGTCGTCGCCTTTCCCCGTTCCCCAGCTTATCGAGTATATGCTTCTCGTATGACCGTTCAGCTGATGGACATATTCCCATGCGTGTTCAGCAGTGCGTCTCCAGATTCGGATCGTGAGGTCGTCTGAGGAAGAGGCAAGGTAGTCGCCGCGGGGTGCCCATGCAACAGACCACACTGTTGCTGTATGACCGGATAACGTTGCGAAGCAATACCAGTCTTCGGATGGATCGTCGATGTAAAGCTTGACCGTATCGTCGTAGGATGCTGATGCAAGGATCTATCCTCAGAACTGAAATCAATCTCAATACGACATTCTTCGAGAGCGAGAACAACCTCCTCTGTGGGATGCCACGAGACACATTTGACGTCCTGACTATGCTCCATCATGACGCCCATACATTCGAAATCCGCATCCGGCTTAACTGCAACAGAGAAACCAGTCAAGGAGAATAAATAAATAAATACCATGGTTGAACTCGGCGATCACCTTCCCAGACCCATACTGTTTTGTCTCTGCTACACGTTGCAAGCAACGTTCCTGTCCCCGAGTACGCGACACTCTTACATTCCGTTTCGTGTCCCTCCAACAACGTGACGCATTCCCATTCTTCAGACTCGGATGGATCTGCGTCGTCTTCCGATGCCTCGCATTTTTCCCATATACCAATGTTGGCGTCGAAGGATCCCGTCGCAAATGTTTTCCCCGAGGGTGCCCATGCAATGCTTCGGACTGTTTTATTATGCCCTGTCGGGATCGTCGTGAGATGCGAAAATGAAATCTTGGACGGGTCGTATGGATCCTTGCGGTAGCTGTACAAGCGGACTGTTTTGTCTGCCGAACACGAGGCAAGTAACGGTTTGGCTGGGTTCCAGGCGACTTGCCAAGCGCAATCTTCGTGGCCTGAACACCAGAATATGTGGAGGATGATTCCATTGGGTTAAACGCACGCCTACCTGGTAGCTCGGCATAGAGCTGCAGTGAAAATGGGAGATCCAACGCCATCGGATTTGGTACAGATCGACGATCGTGTTGGGGTTATGCCAGTGATAACTTGGTCCATCCGACTTCTTCCCACGGTTTCTTGCCCGTCCTAGATCCCTTCATTGCAACTGTCGGTCACCCAGTCAGCCACGTAAAGACAAGTGTACTTTCTGGTTGAGCCAAAGGCGCGAGGGGGGTACCCAATGGTTGCTCGATGTTCCGTGAGTGAACCTAGTATTGCTCAGTGCGTTGTGTGGTGATCGCCCATCGACATCCATGTTCTCGCCTGTAGCTATCAGCTGATTATCCCCCAAATTTTGTGCCGAACTCGCGGCACTGATGCGTTGTTCCTAGCTGTGATTTCAGAAGACTCGTAGACCAGGGCTCCTGAATCCAGCCTGAGATAGACGGAGACTCTGAACTTAACATCTCTGACAGGGTACGTCTGCAGTCAATTGCAACTCGTGCAGGGTCACCACAGCTGCACGTCGCTGAAAGACATTCTTATTTTTTTCCAGTTGGCCATCGTATGCGACACTCAGCCACTTTGCGGGGTCCGGGCACATGTCCCATCGCCTTCCTTTCCATTTATATATTCCCCGAACACTTCTAGTCATGGATTCTTGGCATGCGGAGGACCAGCTTTGACGAGGTTCCACTCACGCGGGCGCCTCCATCCCGGCGATGTGCCCTGAGTATCCTTGTGTATGGCGAGCGACATGTATGGTCTGGCTCGCACCGGGCACCGGCTCGGATACGCGTTGGGTGGCGCAAAGGTCCATGTTAGGTCCCATCTCGCATAGCAGATGAGGGATATGGAGAGACTGGGAGATGTATGGGTATGACCGTACAATGTTTGTTTATCATCATGCATTCCACACTTGAAACGAGTGTTTGAGGTCTTGCTGATGGCTTATGCCGCTCTGTCGAATCTAGTGCTTCTTGAAACACGGTTTTCCGGCTTCTCATAGATGAGCTACAAATAGCATTCCCTAGCATCCCATTCCTCTCAGCGTTCCGTACATCGCACTCAACATGGCCTTCAAGTCATTGTCTGCTCTCACCTTTGCTGCAGCCGTCGTCAGCGCGCAGAATTTCAAGCCTTTGAGGTTTGCCGGTGTCAACATCCCAGGTTTTGGTATGTCATGTGTTCCACGTGAGTTGAGCGCCGTTTGACGATCACCACAGATTTCGGATGCGACACAGATGGTACTTGTAACATTACCCAGGCTTGCCCTCCCCTCACACAATTGGGCTGTAAGATAACTTTTTTGCATAACACATCTTGGATCCATGTTCAATATGTCTAGGTGCCGATGGCCTTGGTCAGATGCAACACTTTGTCGAGGATGACGGTTACAACGTGTTCCGTCTCCCCGTTGGCTGGCAGTATCTCACGTACAACCAGACGACTGGTGTACTTAACGAGACCCAATTTTCCAACTACAACATGCTCGTCGATGCATGCTTGAGTACCGGTGCATACTGTGAAATTGATATCCACAACTACGCACGGTATGATGGCGAGGTGTGTTTTGTCACCGTGATATAGGTCTGTGGTGTGAAGTGCGGTCGTCCCTAGATCATCGGTCAAGGTGGCCCTAGCGATGAGATCTTTGCTCAGCTTTGGTACAACATTGCCGACTGCTGGAAGAACGAGGACCGAGTCATCTTCGGAGTGTAAGTTGTCTAAGTCACGTCCGTTCCAGTTGTCTGACAGATTATAGCATGAATGAGCCTCACAACATTACCGTGAGTGCATAACCGAATATTTTTACCAAAACTCAAAGGGTTGTGCGCAGAATATCGTGACCTGGGCCGGATCCGTTCAGGCTGCAGTGACTGCGATTCGTTCGACGGGTGCCACTTCGCAAATAATCCTTCTTCCCGGTACCAACTACACGTCCGCCGAGACGTTTGTTTCAAGCGGATCTGCTGCGGCTCTCAACATGGTGAGAAACCCTGACGGCACCATCACTAACCTCGTGATGGATGTTCACAAGTATCTCGACTATGACAACTCGTAAGTAACATTCCTGAACATGTTTTCCGTGCCGTTCGTTCAGCGTGTTACCAGTGGAACTCATGTGCAATGTGTCACGAACAACATTGAGAGCTCTTGGTATCCTCTTACCACCTGGCTTCGCGAGCATGGCAGACAGGCACTGAACTCTGAGACTGGTGGAGGTGACGTCGACTCTTGCGTCGGTTACCTCTCCCAACAAATTGGCTACCAGGCTGCCAACTCTGACGGTCAGTCTTCCGAGTCCAGCCATAGGTTATTCCCGCACGCGCTGACGAATACTGTAACTTGTAACGTATTCTAGTCATCCTCGGGTACCTTGGTTGGGGCGCTGGATCTCTTACGACAACAGACTACCTCCTTAGCGAGACCCCTTACTACAACGGAACTGGTTGGAATGACACACTGGCTGTGTCGATGGCGCTATCACCTATGACGAACATGCTTGTCGCCTCCGTCGTTGAGTAGAGTAGACCCGGACATATTTAAGGCTGTAATCCTGAACTTCGGGACTGAGGCCGCCGTTTCTGACGCTGCGGCTGGTACTGCCTGTAAGTATTGGTTGACACAGGGACAGGCAATGCAATTTACACTCTCAGACACCCTTCCTTTCTCAAAGTTGCTCGCTTTGCAACACTCAGTGACCTCGTGCGGCATCAGCCCTTTGCTTTGTGGGGTATGCGCTCTGAAATCTTCCGAGGAAGATGCGAGATTTGCCCTTTCACGCGTATCTCACGTGATCGCGTCACCATGATCGTCTATCTCATCCGTTCCAACTCCCCTGGCTCTCTCTGCTATCGAAACGACAATGACCCTCGCCGTAAGGCACTGCCGATGTGAACAGTCTCGCGGTAACAACACCAAGCGCGCCCCGGCGAGACTTCGGTGACATATGTGAGTAGCCAATCTTGGGACGGTTACTGTGGGACGTCTGGTAAATCGCTTTCCAGGGATTATTTTTGCCACAATGCCCCCAGGCTGATGAGCTACATAAAGCCTTCCCTAGCATCCCATCCCTCTCGGCGTTCCGTACATCACACTCAACATGGCCTTCAAGTCATTGTCTGCTTTCACCTTTGCTGCAGCCGCCGTCAGCGCGCAGACCTTCCAGCCTTTGAGGTTCGCGGGTGTCAATATCGCAGGTTTTGGTATGTCATGTGTTCCACGCGAGTCGAAAGCCGTTTGACGATCCCGGCAGATTTCGGATGCGGCACAGATGGTACTTGTAACATCACCCAGGCTTGCCCTCCCCTCACACAATTGGGCTGTAAGATAACTTTTTTGCATAACACGTCTTGGATCCATGTTCGCGAATGTGTCTAGGTGCCGATGGCCTTGGTCAGATGCAACACTTTGTCGAGGATGACGGTTACAACGTGTTTCGTCTCCCCGTCGGCTGGCAGTATCTCACGTACAACCAGATGACTGGTGTACTTAACGAGACCCAATTTTCCAACTACAACATGCTCGTCGATGCGTGCTTGAGTACTGGTGCATATTGCGAAATTGACATCCACAACTACGCACGGTATGATGGCGAGGTGGGTTTTGTCGCCGTGATATAGGTCCGCGGTCTGAAATACAGTGCTTAGATTATCGGTCAGGGTGGCCCTAGCAATGAGATCTTTGCTCAGCTCTGGTACAACATTGCTGACTACTGGAAGAACGAGAACCGAATCATCTTCGGAGTGTAAGTTGTCCAAGTCACGTCCGTTCAAGCTGTCTAACAGATCACAGCATGAACGAGCCTCACGACATTCCCGTGAGTGCATCTCAACCGAATATTTCTACCAAAACTCAAAGGGTTGTGCACAGAATATCGTGACCTGGGCTGGATCCGTTCAGGCCGCAGTGACTGCGATTCGTTCGACGGGTGCCACCTCACAAATAATCCTTCTTCCCGGTAACAACTACACGTCCGCCGAGACGTTCGTTTCGAGCGGATCTGCCGCCGCTCTCAACATGGTGAGAAACCCTGACGGCACCATCACTAACCTCGTGATGGATGTTCACAAGTACCTCGACTATGACAACTCGTAAGTAACATTCCTGGAAATGTTTCCCGTGCCGTTCGTTCAGCGTGTTACTAGTGGGACCCATGCGCCATGTGTCACAAACAACATTGAGAGTTCTTGGTATCCTCTCTCCACCTGGCTTCGGGAGTACGGCCGGCAGGCACTGAACTCTGAAACTGGTGGAGGTGACGTCGACTCTTGTGTCGGCTACCTCTCTCAACAGATTGGCTACCAGGCTGCCAACTCTGACGGTCAGTCTTCCGAGTGCAACCATGGTTTATCCCCACGCGCGCTGACACTGAATCCACTCTAGTCATCCTCGGCTACATTGGTTGGGCTGCTGGTTCTTTTGCGACAGACTACATCCTTAGCGAGACCCCTTACTACAACGGCACTGGCTGGAATGACACACTGAGTGTGTCGATGGCGCTATCGCCAATGACGAACATGCTTGTCGCCTCCGTCGTTGAATAGAGTAGACCCGGACATGTTTAAGGTTGTAATCCTGAACTCGGGGAGCTGACTACCACAATGCCTTTTCAGTGTGCCTTGGAGTAGTAACCAAGCTATATCGGGTGGGCGAATCACCCTCGAAGCAACTTGAGCAAAACCGTTTGTGCGAGCACTGGGATACCTAATCGGACGTCAATGGCGCGCTGTGCTATGTCAGCGTTCGGATACCAGTCAACAATGAATACATCAAATGAAAACCGCGTTCACTCTCTTGAGCGTTGGTGTATGGTTCGAACCAACTACTGTCGAGCGTGATTCCAATGGTGCCGTTCTGTCGAGGCTGGGATTGTTTCTGATAGAGCTTCATGGCATATGCATGAACAATTAACACGCTATGGGCCGCTCTGAATAGGCCAAGCACCTACACGTAAAACTCCGTGAAGGAGGGAACTTGGTGCGATCGCTCGTGGGTCTAGGTGCGAAAACACCCTTTCCATCACCCAACACGGAGATACACCAAAGTTCATTGAAGGTGATCCTAAATTGTAGCAGAGCTCCAGGATATAAATAGCCATGTTACACGATACTCACCAGTGCCTCACGATATCCCCGAGGGATTCAGATCATATCTGGGCAAATCTGTGTGAGGTGAGTGAAAACCGGGCTTAAAGTATTGGGAGCTGCCCACTCGTCATCAAACTCCAGAGGACGTGTGTTGTCATCCACGCCTGCCTGTTTACTAGTCGTGCTGTCAGTTGCGCTGGGTGCCAAGTCCTTCAAACTCCGCCTCTGAATAGCTCTGTCGCCTCTGAGATCTGAACCTCCGTATTGTAGTCGATCCTTGACGTGTTTTGAGCCCCCCAGCCAGAAAATCACTTTTTCAGCCTTACCCTAAGCCCCCAGCGCTTGACTCCGCTACAAGCATCCGCATGCAATTCTGGCCCAAAGTCGTGGTCCTTGCAGCGACTCCCGCAATGCCAGTTTAGACTCATCTGGAGTAAGTCTGAATACATTTATTTGTGTTATCATCACCGCTTCGTATCCATCCCTTGGGGCCCCTCTAGGCCATGAACATTTTCATTCGCGGCATCAAGGCTCTGCCAGATGACGTTCTTCGATCCGCCGTGCTTGAGAAGTATACTTTGGCGGAGGGGAGTCGTCATCAACTTCTCTTGGCCACTTGGGACCTTGAAGGGACGAAACGTCAGGTCAAGACACTGGAGAAAATCCAGAATCACCTTGAAAACACGCATTTCCTCGACGAATCAGAATACAAACTCTGGCTTCAAATGTATACTGATTGAGGGCTCCCTGACCTCAAGGAAGACGTACTATTTTATGGGGATCAGCTTCCTTCTGCCGCTCAGGCGGCGGATCGAGATGCATCCGAGCTCACTGTGATGGTTGATCAATCCCGAGCACGCAGTTTGAACGTCGACACCCTGGATGGTGATGATAGTGTTGGTAGCGACGAGAATGGGCTGGAGTTTAGCGAGGATCTGGAATGTGGGCAAAAGGGGATCAGCGCTCAGCAGTGACCGGGTCACAATGAAGCATAGTATCGGCAAGGACTGTGACGAAGACTTCGCTGATTGATCATGACTAGCTATGTTCGCACATCCGTCCTTCGTGAATTCTACTGACTCAAATATTACACAGTTATTCATCGAACGTACATAAATGTACATCTCTTACGGAGACACACCCGAGGTGCAATAAACTACTGCATGGACGCCAATTTCTCTCACCTGAAGTTTGAACGATGACTATGAAACTGGGAGTCCATCGACGAGGATTAGATCAGCTCGCACTTCTGCTAGGTTTGATGCCCTTCGTCGGGTTCCTAGTCGGTTTTACTGTTCCAAACGACATATGTATTGTTCAATCATATGTTGTAGTGCCTTGTGATGTTTCCAGTGGGTGGATTATCCTGAGCATGTACTAAGTTCGGCTCATCCGAGCCCCGAGGTGGTTGCAGCGTAGGTTTGTTGAATTTACGATCACCTTCCAATTATAGTAGTTCTACGTACGCCTAAAGTTGTTCTCTTGCCGCATCTGCATCAACAATCGGGTCTGGCCGACAGCATCTTCGAACATTTCTCAAGAGAACCCTGCTGTGTTCTGCTACCAGCACGACTCGGACGTGCAAAGTCACCACAGAAATCAAGTTTAGCCCTCCGAGACCCCACACCGATTGACACGCCTTCACTTTGTCGTGATGATTCAGACTGGCCTCATACAGAGTGTGCACGATGATCTCGTGACAGACCTATGCTATGACTACTATGGACTTCATCTCGCTACTTGCAGCCTCGACCAACGGTATGCTTTGATTCAAACGCGTCTCAGCCACTTTTAATCGATTTCAGCATCAAAATTTGGCAGCTAGATGAAACCGAAGGGACATGGAGCGTAGAAGACGAATGGAAGGTCATATCACTTCTCTATGACATTGAGTGCGATCAATCAATTGCATTTTTGTATAGGCACATGATGCTGCCGTCTCAAGACTGAGTTGGGCTCATCCAGAGTTTGGTACCATCCTTGCATCAGCGTCGTTCGATCGTACCGTCAAAATTTGGGAACAGACTTCCTTTGCAGCTGGCGGGGATGTCCAATCCAACGGATCCATGCATGCGCAGACAGCAGTTTCTGGCAGTAGCTCTCCATCAAGATGGGTAGAAAGAGCAGTCTTACTTGACGCACGTGGTACAGTGAGGGCAGTGGAATTTGCGCCGCACCATTTTGGATTGAAGTTGGTACGTATTAACGTGGATTTGACACTATTCCTCTTTTTCAACATTGCTCAGGCAACCGTCTCGTCTGATAACCACCTTCGGATATATGAATGTCTAGAGCAATCTTCGTTGGCTACCTGGCAGCTCTGCGAGGAGGTGGATGTCACAACACTTCCGTCAATGTCTTCTCCTTCGTCACTCTCTGTCGCATTTGCGACGCCAACACAGACACATGCAACACTCGAGGGCGCTTCTGCGTCTCTGGTTGCCCAGGCACTACAGCAAACACAAGTTCCATTGCAGCAGAGACCTGGATTGGGTAACCGAGAAGCTGATGGCGGATGGTGTGTATCGTGGTGTAAAGAGAGATATTGGGGCGAGGTCCTTGCGGCCGGTTGTGGTGTCTCGGGAACTGTCAAGGTAAGTAACTACTTAACATCTGCTGTAATATGAATTCGTTGTTGAACCTCTCCAGATAATACAAGTATCACCCTCCCGCCGCCCAACGACACTACTGACACTCGATCCAACTCCCTCTGGGGCTCTCAAGTCGTCGGAGACTACCTTAGGGGCAGGGCCATCCGATGGGGAAGCACCAACACCGTATGCAATCACCTCTGTTGCGTGGGCACCATCCTGCGGACGATCATACCACCTCCTCGCAACCGGAGGAAGAGATGGCCATGTGAGAATCTGGAGAGTGAGACCAGCGGAAGACAACGATGACGCTGAGGCGGAGGGAGAACCGAGATGGACGGGCACCATTGTTGCAGACTTTGACCACCACAAGTTTGTCTACCTGGTTCCTCCCAGTGTACCATGTTGATCCCCTTTGCAGGTCGGCGGTTGGTCGAGTAGAATGGAATATAACAGGGTATGAGCGCAGCACCGAGGTTTACGTTCTCGAGTTACTGATCTGCACCTCAGTACTGTTCTCTCGTCAGCCGGCAACGACGGTCGCGTTCGACTCTGGAAAGCCACAATCGGGTGTGTCTGGAGACCTGCAGGTAGTATCGGAGTTGAACAGTCTGAAGACTCACCCGACGCAGACGCGGTCATGGATGATAACGCCGTTGGCGAATAGTGGTTTGGTTTCGTGAGTAGTCAGCTGGATGTACAGACTGTCTCAAGGGGCAAGAAAAAAATATCGATGTCATTTCATGCCAAATGGTGAACCACCCACGGTACTAGGAGGAATAGCAAGACAGCCAAAGCCAGGCTACGTTGAATGTGTTAGTCAATATGGTACGTCATAGATCATATTGGACTCTCTCGAAACCAGATCCCTAGTATTCGGAAGGTATGGTCATGTTAGCTATGGACAAAGTTTGCTCAGCACTGCCGATTTGATGCGTGATCAAGATGGTGTGGATACTAGGGTTAATCAGAGGACCAGCCACTGGGCCAAGAATAGGGAAAGTAAGACTAATGATTGATGGAGGCAGTATACGGATCCAGCCTCGCAGCGACCGTTCAAGGTAGGTGCGCCGATAAATTTAATACCTCGTTCGCAAGCTGTTCTGATAACGGGATAGTGAAGCCGAACAAGGCTCTGTCGTGGGATGCGACCTTGTGTTCCCTTGGGAAACATTTGCCGACCAGTGATAGAATGCCACCACCACATTTCAATTCTGGTAATAGCCTATTTACGTCGACCAGGTTTCTCAGGTTTACCCACACGAACTTATTACGTTTACACAGGAAACAGACGGGATGATACAACTCGTCACCTTGATCAATTTCCATTACTACGAGAAAGTGATGGCGTCCACCCTATAACTTAACTGTTGCGCCGGGAGCCCGCGGTCTGACTCGGTCTGGCTTGACTCTCGTCACCTAAATCTTCTTTGCATCCTCATGGACGGGGTCTACGTACTCTCCGCGAAAGGGTCGCTGTTGGCGCAGTGGACAGAGCTTGCGTCTGCAACACTCTTACTTTATGACCATGCAATTAACTTAGCCGACGAGGTGAGTCGTGATGTTGACTCCTCCTACCCACACTCTACATTGGATTGAACATGCAGGTGGAGCATTTTTGGAGTGGCCCATGGTCGTTCTCTAGAGGGATGTATCTCTGCGTTAGTGTGGTCAGTACGTATAATATTCCGTCTGCTGACAGATATCACCAGATACGATACTTGGGTTGCTTGCAAGTAATGTAAGCAAGTTCCGTATCGGTTGACGGTGGTTTGCTGACAACAACACGTTTCCCCAGAATTGTGATCCTGGGTGAGACAATAACTGGTCACCCATGAGAGGTTCACTGACCATGACGTGATAGGCAACTGTGCCCCTGTCTTAGTTAGTAGCCTCCCCTGACATTGATGCTAGACTCACATTGATTATGCCTTGGCCACTTAGTCGTAAGCGTCAGCATGTACAAGAGTCTCCATCCTCTGATTGCGTGATCAGCCCCCATCTGGCCGCTTACATGCTTTATGGGGTTGAAATCGCCGTTATGGGTCTTTGTCAAGGCACGTTGACTGCTTTTTGTGGCACCTGGCTCTTATTTCCGACGTGAATGATTTAGGCGCTATCACGACACGCGTGTGGTACATGTTCGCTCATCGCCCAATTATCAAGAACATTGTTATCATGGCTTATATAGCTTGCACCTCGGCCACTGCGGTGCTTTCAGGCATTTTGTGGCACTCTCTGCGAGCCGGAGTACCTCAAACTGGCATGGAAGTCGTCCGCACACCAGTGATGGTGTGGTTGTTTGTCCCGTCACTGTCGCTTCACAGCTTTTTGTTTGCGCTTAAAGTTTATCGATTCGTAACGAGTCCCAAATACTTGCAGAGAGACACCTTTCTCTGGCGGTTCTTGAAGGAGTGAGTAAATTGACCACTATTTCTATTCCAGTATTCAGATTATCCAGGGGAATGGGCATGTACGCATGTGCATTAGGTAAGACGTTGCCCGTCTCCCAGACACAATTCTTAAAGTAATGGGTGTTAGGATCGCTTCTGTTCATCGTGATTGGGCTCACGATGACTGATCCTTCTCAAATTCCGGCAAGTAGTCGCTTGTTTAAGCTATGCAGGACTTGAAGTAACCACTTTCAACCGAAAAGGTGTATGAAACCGCGTTTACTGCGGGGTACGTTCGATTTGTCAAAGAGCACACCACTTGTTCAATTTATTTTCCAATTCAGCGTAATCTTTGTCGCATTGACAGTTGTTTCGGTGTGTCGCGCAATGCTCAGTATCAAGTCATTGGCTGCGACCGTGCACGTCGACCCTGGGTGGCTGCTCAACCATGCAGAGTTGAGCCGTGTTCACTGGCACCAGGGTGCGACGGAAGGTGAGATCGTGGTGGAGATGGCTGACAATTCCTATGAACTTCCCCTCATGCACATGTCTGGCTTGCCCAATGATGCCGAATCGTTGGCAACAGACATGAAGAGCCCAAGTGGTTCCTCGAGCAATATGGGATCACCTGGACTCGGACCCGGTTGACTCATATTTTAAGCATGATATCTTGTAGCTTCCATTCCCTTTGTTTAATGTCGGACAACGGATCCGGACTTGTACTACACTCGCTCTATTAGTATCAGTAGCACCATCGCTCACCGTATACGCGATCGACATTCACGGATCCCATGACAGATATTATGCGCTACACAACCCCATTCTTTTCTTCGTGGATTCCACCGAGTATCTTGTTTATTATAATTCTCATATTTAATTATGCTACCGTGACTAGTGTCATATTTCATCAAGCGCCATTAATACCCACTAGCACGACGCCATTTCTGCTTCTCCAGCAGTCGACTCGGAAGGCCTCCTTTAAATTTACTATCTCCTGGGTGAGCTTCACCTCATGCATCGTACGACGCAGGCCCCAGGCCTCTAGACGGACACACAGCTCATCTACCCCGGGCATTAATGCACATCGGCAGGAAAAGCACTCCAGTGCTTTTCCCCATCCTCGCCTACGCACTCTCTACATACACTGCGGTTTAGTATCCAGTTAGGACAAACCTAGTACGGCAATCTTGACCGTCTCGTCCTTGGGTTTATTCAAGTGTGCTAGCTCTTCATCCTGTAACATCGCATTAATGGGGTAGTGGTAACCTGGGTCGTTGCCATCGACCCGCCGGGGGTTCGATTCCCTCTTAATGCATTGCGATGTTTATTTTTTTTGGATGAGTTCTATGTTTACGTAACCCAAGGTATGAGCCGACTCGGTCTGCATTCGTTGCATTCGGACTCTGGAGGGTGATGGCCGCGGTGGCGACAAGGTCAATTTACGGGGTCGTGCGGCGCGTGGCGTGTTCTACCACCGCAACAAACAGACTCGTCGTGCTCCGTGTTCGTGAGTTTCTCCACGCCGTCTATGTCCTCTGAGCTGAACCCGAATGTATTCAAGCTCGTCATAACCATACCCTGGCGCGACGACACCTGAGCGCTGTCGAGTCCTCGTCCTCTGCGGTACCTCATCCCAGCACAGAGCAGGCGGTTTCTAAAGGTGGTGGTGGGTTCGATGTAGACACCATTATTGGGGAAGACATCACTGCAACCAACGGCGTCCAAGACGAGAATACGGATACAAACGATGGCCCTCCGAATGAGGTCTCCTTGTTGTTCAAATCTCTGAACGACCGGGTCAACCGTGATACGCTCAAAGCACTTACCATCCACCCTCTCCAACTCGAAACAATGACCCCGGTTCAAGAGCGTGTTATGGCTCTCTTACCCGACCTCGCTCGCCCTTGGGATCCAGAAGGAATTGTCCCTCCAAAAGTTCCCAGCCCCCTCCCACCTGATTGGAAACCACCTTTAGTTGACTGGAACACCCCTCGCGACATCCTCGTTCGAGCCAAAACAGGTACTGGAAAGACCTTTGCATATATCATCCCAGCTATCGAGTCGCGACTCCACTATGTCGAACATCGTGGAAAACTCGCTGTCATCAATGCCGGGCTCGAAAGTTCTCCACACATCGCAGGAAGCGCCAGACGTGCGTATCGACGTAGCTCAGCGGGCCCGCTTATCCTCGCGCCTACACGGGAGTTGGCCATACAGATTGCAAGCGATGCACAGAAGCTCACAACGCACCAAAGAGACTTTGAAGTGCAGTTGTTCGTCGGCGGCGCTGGGAAGGCCCGGCAAATGAATGACTGGATGGAGTCATCACGAGACCTGGTGGTTGCGACTCCTGGACGGCTGAGGGATCTCCTGACTAACGAGCCGGAGTTCCGACAGGGGTTTAAAAGCTGCCCTATGGTAAGTCTCAAGCTTTTGGCTGCACGTGCCTTACCGCTGACACGCGGCCAGTTGATTCTAGATGAGGCAGATACACTACTCTCTATGGGATTCCGCGATGACATCGATGCAATTGTCTCCTTCCTCCCTCGGTCTCCAGCCCGCCAAACTTTTCTTTTTAGCGCGACCATGCCGCGCGCTGTCCGGCAACTTGCGTCATGGATTCTGTCCCCAAATCACAGATTCATCGACGCTGCGCAACCAGAGCCAGGTTTAACACCGCGTCGAAATGAAGAACATATGGCCCATACGAAACTCGCGGTGCCCTGTGATGACGAGCTAACGACGCACGACCACATCAAACAGTTCTACACGCTGTGCCCAACTACTTCCGATCAATTGCCGACCCTGCTGAAACTACTGGCGCACGATCAGCTCATGCACGGTTCAAGCTCGAAGGTGATCGTGTTCTGTCCCACTGTCCAAATGACGGAATTATTCTCGCTGTTGTTGCGTTCACTAGCGGAAGAAGTACTACCTGGTGACACCCCGGAGATCGTGACGATGCATTCAAAAATGAAGCAGTCGGACAGAGATCGGACCCGGAAATTATTTCACAAAGCTGGAAAGACCCCAAACGGAAGATCGACTGTGTTGGTCACCTCAGACGTCAGTGCAAGAGGGGTGGACTATCCTTCAGTAACGAGGGTGATCCAACTTGGTATCCCAAGCAAGGAGACCATGTATATCCACCGGATAGGGAGGATGGCCCGAGGTGTCGATTCCTTCGCACCTGGACAAGGGAAAGAGGATAACAAACCCATCGTGCGCGCAGACTTGCTGTTGTTGCCTTGGGAAACGGGATATATGAACTGGCAGCTAACCCACCTCCCCATAAAATCACTCCCAATTTCCATTCTCGATAACCAACTCGCCTTTCTTTCCCCACGGTCGTCCACGTTGACCACCGAGTTCTTGAAGTCTGCTCTCGCCGAGATACAGCGACGGATCGATCCTGCTGACATTCGGAGCACAGCTGCCTCTTTGCTGGGATATTACCTCCCCCTCGCGCCCCCATTACAATTGCAACCGAATGCCGTTTTAGCAGGCGTGTCTTCCTGGGCCTCCGAGTGTTTCAATGTCACGATACCAGCGGTCACAAGGTTTCCTAGGAAGTTTACGGAGGCGTACGAGCAGAGTACCCAATCGGGGAAGACGAAAGGTCTGTTCGTTGACGGTCTAAGGGTTGCTGGCCCCTCCCCACTTGGAAAGGCCAAGTCCAAGAATCGTTCGGTTTGGGAGGGTGTGAATACGCGGAGGAAGAAGCCGAAGCGGTGGCATTGATGGTGGAACAGTTGCCTGTACCAGTTGTGTCCGAAATGACCACGCTCACTCAGTTGGTTCTTACCGTCGATCCACCACTTGAGTCTCCTTTGAAGAGTTCATGTTGCCCTGTAAGACCTTTGATTCGTCCCAGGGGCATTACAGGATTATCTTAGCAAATTGCGGCGAGTTATGTTGCGCCACAAACCATTGCTCAGGCAGTCATTGCGGAAATTTATGAGACTCGGGCTTCGATTCAATGTCCCAGATACGGTGGGACTTGTCTCATTAAGTACAGTAGAAATGAGCTTGTTACTCCTCATACCATACGACTTTCATACTAGGGCAGCTTTTGCCCTCTCGACTAATCCAATTCAGGCGATGCCCGCGCGGGTGTGACACTGCTGCTAATGGGACGCTCCCTCATCTGTGCCCTCAATGCTTCTTCGCTGACCATGACACCTTCCTGATGCGGCGGCTTAAAGGACGTCACCTGTTCTTCCAATTGTTCCTCGAGGACAGAGGAACCACAGGCAGCAGCAATGAAACCAAGGAACGGCGGCGACGGGTTCAACGGCCGAGAACAGAATTCAGGATGGGGTTGAAGCGCCATAAAGAACGGGTGGTCCCTGAGTTCGAGAATCTGCATTCGCTCACCGCGCTCGTCTTTTCCCACAAAGGTGAGTCCCGACGCCTCGAGTCGGGCGACTTCTGCAGGATTCACTTCGTAGCGATGACGGTGTCGTTCCCACGCCTTGTCTACGTTACCATAGAGTTTGCGTGCCTTGGACCACGTCGACATCGAAGGGTGGATGCCATTGATAACTGGGTGACCTTCGTCGGTACCGTTTGTGATGGGAGTAGAAGGAGATTCAGAGGGAGACTCCTCTGGATCGGTGATGTTCGCGCAAGGTTGGAAAACCGTCGGGCGTAGGCCAAGACGCATCGTTCCTCCCATGTGCGTACGCGATATTTCAGGCATGAAGACGATAAAAGGGTGAGTAGCATCAGGATGGAACTCGGTCGACGTCGCGTCTGCATCCCCGAGTCAACAGAAGCCATAAAACCAGGGAAAAACGACAAGGGGGGTCGGAGCTCACCGTGCACGCCAAGCACGCTCCTCGCCCACTCCAGTACAGCCAGTTGGAACCCAAGACAGATGCCCAAGAATGGTATTTTCTGTTCGCGCGCCCATTTAATCGCGAGGATCATACCCTCGATTCCACGCTGTCCAAAACCTCCAGGGACAAGAATACCCCTTGACCCAACCTCAGCGTGACCTCTCAGAAAAGCGAGGGGACATACACAGCACCTACGACGCTGCGCCATGCGTCATGGTATTTAGCAGGATCTGACACCTGAGTGTGGGGTTCGAGGTCTGTGGACTCCACCCACTACATTTCCCCAAATTAGCGTATAATAACACAAACCGAAAGCTGAACGAGCCTGAATGACGAGTTCTCGCCTGACGCGGAACGCAGAGTGCTCAAGAGCTTTTATGACAGACATGTATGAGTCCTTGAGGTCAGTATATTTCCCAACCAGGACGATCTTGACCTGGTCGAAGAGCCGTTCTTGTCTGGTGCAGTGATGAGTGAAGGGGATGGTGTCCGAGATACGGGTGGCGCTAAGACGTACCCTTTTATCATACCTTTCCATTTGAGGCCTAGAGATAAACCTTTAGATATCATCTCGTCCTCTATCTTGAGAGCCGGGAGGTTCAGCCGCTTGCGAAGATATTCAACGATTCCTTGGGACTGAAGCAGGAGAGGGACATGATACACGGATGTCACATCATGCACACCAACCACTTGCTCAGTCGCAACATGACAAAACATGGAGATTTTCTCCTTGGTCGCTTTTTCCAATGGCTTTGGTCCCAGCAATCGACAGGCGATCTATGGTATACGGGTTCGGCTGAATACGTCAAAATCTCACCCCACAGAAACTACGACCCACCAGATCAGGGAGCAATCCAAGCCCTCGTAGAGCATGGACGGTTGTCTGGGTAGGTTTAGTCTTTTGCTCGCCATGCATATCCGGCACAAGCGAAACGTGTATGAGAGCAAAGTTATCGTGCCCAACTCGAAACTGGAACTGCCGCATAGCTTCAATGAAGGGAGCGGATTCTATATCCCCAACAGTTCCTCCAAGCTGAGGGTACTTGAGGTATTTTCATTCATGAAAGGCGATGGCGCGTACCTCTACGATACAAAGGTCAGGTTCTTCACCAGAATTGTCGACTGGGATTTTCGAGACACGGTCTATCCAGTCCTGGATAGCATTCGTGACATGGGGTACAATCTATGGAGCAGCCCGTCAGGCTTCTCATAGGTGCTGATTGCAATCACAATCACACCTGGACCGTTTTTCCAAGATATTCGCCTCTTCTCTGTGGCAAAAATCAACAGGGCAAAGTGAACCACTTGGACACAACAACAAACCTCCTTCTCGATCACATCCCGATATATCTTACCAGTAGTTATGTTGTTATCTCTCGATAGTGTGACATCCAGATAGCGTTCGTAGTTGCCCAAATCCAAATCAACCTCGCCGCCGTCATTCAAAACATATACCTCACCTAGTGAGGATTACTCAGGACACGGACAAAAAAACATCATCTGTCACGATCTCACCGTGTTCGGTGGGTCGCATGGTACCAGCATCTATGTTCATGTAAGGGTCTATCTTGATTGCCGTGACCTTGAGGCCAGCCGTCTTCAAGAGCAGGCCGGTCGAAGAGGCTACACGTCGGACGACATAAACAGGGATCTATGGGCATGGAAGACATTGCATCGCACCAATGATGCCCTTTCCGATCCCACTGACCACGCCTCCGGAAACGAGGATGAACTTGGTCATTATGACGGGAGGAAAAGAAACGAGAAGGGAGTCTTCAACCAGGTGACATTGGAGCGAAAAACAATGGAATTTAAGGAAGCTTAGTCAGCTCAGAGTGTTTACTCTGCCGTTAATACCGGCGCACGTTGGTGCTATCTCCTTGCGGATCATACATCCTTGTTGCTTTCAGTACACTCACCCACTGGGACTTTAAACAACTACAAAAATGGTATATCAGTTGCATCAGAATGTTATCGGATATCGCGGTGATCCCTCCCACTTTCAAACCGCATGCCCTCGTCCGGGCTGTCACGCCCATTCCCACCTTGCCCTTCGATTGATGCGCCACTTTTAGCCCAAGGCCTTGGGGTCCCTCCAACTCGCCACTTCTTGTCCTTTGCAAGGTCTCTTTCTTCCTCCCAAAGGCGCGATTGCTCTTGGCAAGCCTCTGTATGCACCTACAATGTTTCTCTGTTTACATGCGTGCATCTGCTTCTTTCCAAGTCGCCATTAGCTCGCTTTGGGCTACCTTTTGCTTCCGCCGATTCTCACGTTCAACCTTGTCCTTCTCCATCGCAGCAACTTGCTCGTTGACGAGCGTCTCACCCGTGAGGCAGGCCGTCGGTGTTTTAATGTGTTAATTGGCGCGCTACTCAAACTCCGATCGATCTGATCCCTTTGTACCTTGAAACATGCCGACACTCGTGAGCCATGAATTCAATCATTTTCTGGAGTTAATCCTTTCTTTTTGTTATCTGATTACTATAAATAGTTACATAACGATGTTTGTTGCGTGCCAGGTATGATCCTGTTAAAACCAGCTGGACACGTGGTAAGCTCTCGACACCGTAGAGATAGCGGGTTGGGGGGCGTCGGAATGAAACAAAGATGGTATATACAAGAATCTTTGAACATCACAAGATGAAGGTCCAACGAGGTGCGAATTTTTGGCGGGCACTACTGGACAATATACCTAGAAATGTATTCACAAGTTCTAAAATGTCACACAGCTATCTAAAATGTCACACTGCTGTCTAAAATGTCACGCTCCTGTCTAAATTTTTGGCGGGACAATATACCTAGTCTGAGTCTATTAGAAATGTATTCACAGTTCTAAAATGTCACACTGCTATCTAAAATGTCACACTGCTGTCTAAAATGTCACGCTCCTGTCTAAATTTTTGGCGGGACAATATACCTAGTCCGAGTCTATTAGAAATGTATTCACTAAAATGTCACACTCCTGTCTAAAATGTCACACTCCTGTCTAAAATGTCACACTCCTGTCTAAAGTTTTGGTAGGCACTACTGGACAATCTACCTAGTCTAAAATGTCACACTGCTGTCTAAAATGTCACACCAGCACGGTCGTCCTAATCGGGAGTCTCTGTTCCAAATGCGGTAATGCTGGATGCAGAACGCTCCTTCTCATCATTGTCGTTGTCATCATGCACGTCCTTGGCGTTCTCGACGTGCTCTCAACACATCCTGTCCTCTCTCGTCTTTACTCATTTGCTCATCTCCTTTGGGCGCTGTGCATGGCAGCGAGCAACGAGTAAGCCTTGTCCCACTCATGAGACAGACAGCGATGAGTTTGTAAGGCTTACATAAGTCGAGCAGTCAGCGCTGTAGGAACAAGCTGTTCCTACATTCCCCAACACCCCGACAACTGTCAATCCTGCAACGTCATCGTTGCAGTCAAAACTGTGCAAGCACAGCGACCACCAATCCGTTCACAGCCGCACGGAAACCGCGAAGCCGGGCCCGGCATAAGACGTCTAACCTGAAGGTGCACGTTTGTTCGGGTGTTGGCCAAACTACCATATTCAAGTTCAATATACAAGTTGTCTCCGACATCTCGAGTTTATCCACCAAGATCGCCCATCACACCCTGCTTCAGCGTCTCTTCCTTTAGCCTAGCAAGTGCTCCGAGATGCTCTTGGCGCTGGATCACAACTGGTGTGATATGCAGTAGCAAAGGCTGGCAGGATGCGAGGACCCCCCCAATGGACAAAGTCCTTGATCGACGGTGTATGTCCTCCCTCGATTTCGTCAGCACGAGCTTGAAGGGGTGTGTCGAACACTAACTCATCGCTTTTCCGTGATGCTCAACAGACATGTCATCAGAAACCCCAGGCGATGGTCGTTAAACTCAGGCTCTCTGGCGAGTGAAACGTCAGACTCAGAGGAAAGAGAGTACGTCCCAATGTCTCTGATCATGCCTGCATTTCGCTCAGTGCATATTCAGCTTTATCCTGCAATGAATATGCAAGACCCATTTGGAGCCCACCACACGTCATCCCGTGCATTTCCAAAGGTCGTGGGTTTTACAGCCATGCGGACCCAAGAACAAGCAGTTGCTTATATTTACAGGGTATGATGCACACTCGTCAGGCATGCATACACTTATGCATTTTTGTAGTCATGCACTGGTGTCGGTCTCAAACATGAGACTGGGACAAGCGGTGGAAGTAGTTGTGTCAAAGCCGACAAACAAGGGCTATGTGGCCGAGAGGTGGATGCTACTGCGGAGGGCTTCCCCTCCCCCGACAAAGTGCGCTAGAGGCATGCAAAGAGCCCACTAACTACTTGGATGTGGTGAATGTTGTGCAGCCCGAGAGTTATATCATCTCGCTGAACCACTGCGCATCAAGTATGTATTTCCCCATCCGAAGTGATATATTTACCATATCTGTCCACAGTCATTGTGCCTCGCAACTCTGGTCTCCTCAACAGAACCATCACCAATACTTCACCTCAACCACTTCAAGATTCATGAGGGGTAGGAGAGACAGATCAACGAGATCTTGGATGATTCGGGTCTAATTTGGATCCTGAAAACGCCAAAAAGAGTGTAAGCATACGCTCTTTTTGGCAATTTTTCGCTTGTCACTATTGACAATTGTGTACGTGTTGTGTATGTGCCGAGGGCAACTTCTCTGATAGAAACCCAGCCTTCAGTCGGGCCTCTGCCCGACGCTTATAAGGGCAGAGCGCCTCAGATCTCTTCCTCTTCATTTTGCCCATCCCCCTCAAACATTCTGTTGGCGGTTTGGCAGTTCCCTTCCACTTTCGGCCTGTTACCTGACTGCCCTGGCGAAACTGTGAGCACCTCAAATCAAACTTTGAAACATAAAATGATAACGCTTGAAATAGGCCGGCAATGGAAACTTGTGGCCCCTGTGGAAGGCGTTGTATATCATATTATCCCTCAATCGCGGGTGATCGTGAAGTGCGTTTCATTAAATCCTGTTCTCCTGAGGCTGACAGCGTCATAGTCTGCATGTCTATGTGGTCACCCAGCTTCTGATCATCGTCCAGCCCCCCCTGCTATATGTACCTTAATTTCCCATGGTGGAATTCCATCTACCACCTGTCATGCATTTCATGCCCTTGATGGCATTCTGGCATGTTCTTTTTTCTTTGTTTCTCTCCTCACTCATCTCAATTTCATAATGAATAGGTGATGTCTTTCTCGCAACAATGCCAATGTGGGGGAAGGTATAGTGAACATGTTCCTCTTCCAGCCTATACCCCTCCGGTAACCTCAGCCAGCTCTATGTAAGTATTCAGTCGTTATTTGGACATTCTTGTAATATAGCTGGTGTATCTAGGATGCCGCCACCACCTTCATCATCAACTCTACATCCTCAGGCCATTTCTTGTCCTCCTTCAAGCTCTTTCTCGCAAATTCCTGCTTCGTCTCAAAGTACCTCATCTTTTTTTCCACCAATGCCAACATATGCAAACACTTCTTTGGCCATGTCGGCAGCCTTGCGAACATCTATTGCGCCATATACTCCACTCTTTTCTGGGATTGGAGTTCCATCTTCTCGCCCGCCCATTCATACTACTCGCGGTGCTCATTGAACGCGCCATCACCCTTACACTGCGTGACCAGCCCATCGGCTACCCCCCCGACATACACTTACATTCGATGTTTTGCTGTATCCATCTGATGTAAGTGTCCTGTACATGATGGCGATCACAGCTCTGATAACTTTGCAGATCCGTGATGGACCATATAACTTTCGTCTTCATCATGGCGAAAGATTACAGCAACAGTTTCATCATCTTGCAAAATTTGGTTGCAGCACCCAGGCAACAATCGAGGTCACCGATTCTGAGTCATGGATTCTTCCTGACGTTTACCGTGCAATCCATCAAATGATCGTTCAAGGCCATGTAGAGCTGCCTTCTAACCCTGACATGAATTTTGACCTCCCTTCCACTGAGCCAAACAGAGACTTTCGCATCCAATATCAACAATTACCTTTTCGACTTCTTTCTGCAGGAAATCGCTCAGCTTATGGCCGTAGCATCAACCCAGATACTGAGGGTGACTCTTGGTCTCGCTTTCAATTCTCAGCCTTCAAAAAACTTGTGATGTGCATTCCACATCCTGCACTAGCAATGAAGGGCGGCGTGCTCCTGATATGTAAGCAATGTGCCCACACCGTCATCATTATCTAACCATATTCTAGGTCCCAAAGGTGGCGAGCTGCGTGGTCGTATCCAAGAGAATCTCATGGATGTCCATGAGTGTTTTGCACAGCGCATAACATACTACCTCTCTCATGACAAAGAAGACACACGAATTGACTGCACGCCTGCCTGCCCTCGTCCTAATCAAGTAGAAAACTCTAGAGCACTGTTTGGTATGTATTGTTTCATTGCTCGACATGAGTAAACTCATGTTTTCTACTTGCAGTATCAAACTCGAGCAGAGAAAATGCTCCACCATCTCCTCTGCTGATGACGCCGCAAGATCCACCCTCATTAGCTTCTTCGTCCCTTCAGTCTTTTTCACTTTCTCCATTGCACATGCCACTGTCGCTTCCGTCTGTTCCATTATGGCCCACCTCTGCCGCAGAATCGCCCTTGCCATTGTTATCTGTATCATCAGCTGCGGCCCTCGCTTCCTCTGAACCAGCAACCTCTGTGACCTCTCCCTCTGTATCGTCAGCAACCTCAGCAACCTCTTCCTCTGTATCGTCAGCAACCTCTTCCTCTGTATCGTCAGCAGCCTCTACTGTCCCTCCTTCTGTATCACCGGCCTCTACCATCTCCTCCTCTGTATCATCAGCTCCCATTGCAATCACCACGCTATCTTCAGTGCCGTCTCCATCTCCTGCAGTCTCTCCACCTGTGTCTTTGACTTCATCAGCATCTTCTGTACCGTTATCGTCTAACTCAACCTCAGTGTCTTCAACTGCGATCCATGTTCTTTCATCAACTCGCCCCCCACCTGTGTATGAACCTGCAATGCCACCGGCCTTTAATCACCTTATGGACATTGAACTTACATTACGAAACTCGGGTACAGAGGAGTTGTGCAATACCTTTTGGCATGTACAAGGAAATTCTGTCGACATTTGTTCCAAAGGCCTTATCGCTTTTTTGATACATTCGCGCCATCACACCAACTCTTTTACGCCACCCCAAGCCTTGCTGTCTTTCACCATTCATCCACGAGACGTCAAACTGAATGACATCTGGAGCATGCACTGGTCATTCAAAGCGTATGTATTAATGGGCTTGTTTGGTTCTGTATAGATGCTGACATCACGATTGATAGTGGAACGTCTGTAGACAGCTCTGGCGATGGTGTGATGCATCAAGTATTGGCTCATGCTATCACCGAACTTTGTGGACATGTTTGTGGAGATCCTAGGATGGCAACTGATCACTATGCCCACCTACAAACCATTCAATTTGGTGAAGAGACTTTGGAAGATTGTGCTTTCGCATTGGGAGTCCTATGTGCTATGTTTCTTGTTCGTGCACACGCAGCTCCTCTTCCTATCTCGCCCATTCTACTTCAGTTTATGTTTGGTGATGGTATTGCTTTGCTAGACGATGAACCTTGGCTTCATTCAATATGCCCAGACATTGCCCACGGACTGAGCCTTTTCCCTCGTTCAAACAACCTTGCTCAGGACCTTTCTCACTTCAGTGATGCGGACCGTAGACTATTGGAGGGGATGTTACACCACGTGGATAAAAATAATGTATGTTCTATCAACTTGTGCTTCGGTGTCTCAAACTAATTGGTTTTGCACAGCTTGCGCAGCTATCACGTACCCGTCAAGCTCAATGGCCAAGGATGATACAGACATTACTTGCGTCTGTTCTTCTTGGAGGCATGAAGCCATTTGAACTGGATGATTCCTGCTATCATTCTGCCTTCAAAGAAGGTCTTGACCGACCATGCTCCACCACCGTCTCCTCTTTTCTAGCAGTATGTGTGGTTCCATGTGTTATAGTCCAGATACTGACAAGTGCAATAGCTCATGAAGAACTCGTCCAAAGTTCTTCTCTATCATAGTTATTCACAGCAACGCCTATGTACTCCTGATCAGCTCATCCCATTGGTGGAATTTGAGCTTGTCGGAAGTGATGCATTCAAGCTGGAAGCAGCTGCTCTTCTTCCGCGCATTAAGACTCACTTTTGGCGCTACTTCTGTGGTATTGGACATCCTCAGCACTTTGTTCTGCATCTCGTGACTGAAGCACAATATCTTGAAAGTCAACACCCGTGTTACCGTGCAATCCGCTTTCTCCAAGTTCTCAGTGGTATTAGTCTTCTTCCTGCAGATATTAACATGACCTTTTTGGTATGTTATATTTGATTTGAGTAGCTGTCGCTAACGTTGCTGTTAGATCACCATAAGCAAAAACATCGATTCCAATGTTACATTCAATAGAGCATATAATGTAAGTCGGGTTCAACTACGTATATTGTGTGGTCAAGTCATTTATCTCTGCCTAGACCGAAAACGACCTACTAATCCCCGTTACTCATGCGTGCACCTATCAGATGGATCTTTTCATGAATAACGCCTTCAAGACTTTCTTACAGCAGCCCGTGCCAGATGATGCATCAGTGTTTACTGACTTTGATCGTATACTTCACATTGCATTGTTGGACATCGGGACTGACTCTTTCAATGCATGATCACCACCTATCTGTACAATAAGTACATGTCACTCTTTTCGTGTTTGCCACCCTATCTGTACAGTAGATACATGTCGCTCTTTTCGGTGTGCAATACTAGTAAAGTCGTTCATAAGTACAAGCTGTTTACCACTGAAACTGAGTAAGACAAATTGCAAACGCCTGAGACCAAAGCTGATGCAAATCATCTATGGACTGCCTCGGTAGATGTTGAATACTCACATCCAGAAACTGACACTGCTGCTCTGTCAAAGGGGAGGAAGGAACATCTACATCTACAATGTTGTGCTCTTCGGGCCAATGGGCCACAAATGGATTGTGAGCAAGGTGATCTAAATGATTGTTAAGTGAGTGGTGTACTTGAACTCTCTGATCGTCATATGCATTCCAGTCAATTCCATACTCCTCTATCTCGTCTTCTCGTAAATCATCTGCAAGAGGTTCATAGCCTGCCAGAACATTTCCCTCTGCATCAATGCCACGTCCACCACCTTGCAAGATGCTAAAGAAATGGAGTGCGTGGGGAGTGGCATTGCACTGATCAGGAAGACTGATGACGTGAGAGTTCCAGGAGTTCGCCCATTCCAAGGCTTCATGGTTGATGATATGGAGAAATAGATGGTGGACGAGCCAGATATGAGCTGGATTCTCTGGATCAAGTCTGTGGTGAATTTCAAGGCTCTGGAAAAAAGACTTCCACTTGGCTCCAACAGCACTTGTCCAATCTACCCACAAGCGTTCGATGCGAATGTTATGTACACTTCTATTAGAGGTTGGCCAGTACATAAGAATGTTTCCTGTCAATGGCAATGATAGCGGA
>JBBPQV010000244.1:0-28883 GCA_038092675.1 Boletus rufocinnamomeus
ATTGATTGGCTGTGCAGCTGATATTCCAAACTGGGGTGACCCGAGAACCTGAGAGTATAATAGCTCTGACAGACTGACAGACAGAAAGTCGGCTAAATTTGTAGATTAGTATATACTGGTACCTAGTGCCTGACGCCACGTTTTATTGCCAGCTCCGAGATTTAGGGTGAGATTCAGATGCAGTCAGCCCTCTCTCTCTCTCTCCAAAAAAAGTACATAACTGTTTTTGTAGCACGAATGACGAGGGTCTGAAAAATACGGTGACGGCAAGCTTGTACGAGTTAGAAAATTTTTTTGGTGAGAGGGTTGGCTGAGAGAAAGTCTCACATGCAGTGCCACTGGACCACTCCCAGTGTAAATGGGCGGCCAAGCCTGGAGAAAGCATCCATGTTGTCTTATGTCGCGTGTTTGTCTCGAACTACAGTTGGCTCTTTCCTAACACATACCAGGTATACCCCATACTCACTGATAAGTTATAACTCATATTTTTTTAGTCTCACCTTCGTGAGAATGGCCCATAACTCGAGAGCTCCACCGAAGGGAGTCGACTGTAACAGGATGTGCCTTGGATGTGTCACTGTTCCTGAATACGGCCGCCACGACTCGGGGGCACCGTTTAGCGGACTGAGAAGTGACCTCATATGAGACTACCCACACTGTCAATTCACGTTTTCTACGGAGTTGCAAGGTCATGGCGCATAGTCATGGTGAGCTGTTGATTTTGTCCGATCGTACCAGGGCGCGTCAACTGGTAATGACGAGGGAATGGGTAGCGCCCAGCAGGGTGTAAGTGATTTCGAGTTTCTCCAACGTGTCACTGGATATCATCTTTTCGGGTGCAGTCCCGATCCCAAGGGCCCCATCACGTCACTTCATTGTAGCGGGACGTACGAATCCCCAAACACAAAATAGGTCAAGTTGGATGACATACAGGTAAGTTTAAAGTTATGTCAATCATATCGCGACTTTTCGAAGGTCGGCCAATCACATTGGTCTGATCAGTGAAAACAACATACATATTCTCACACAAGAGGCTCAGGAATCACAGACTTGCAGGCTCAGAATTACGAAATGCCTCTGAATCAGGTGTAGGAGCTGGTCGGCCCTTGGCATGGTTTTTTTTTCCCTGGCGATGGCTGCTATGCTAAATACACATCTCGGCCGTGATGGCCACTACTCACCCTTTGATCACTGAACCCTTCGCGTGTTCTGTTTCCATCGACGGCTCACCCACACGGGGTGAGATCGACGTTCGAAAGCATCTGTCTTTTGCGCATCGAGATATCTCCTGAAAGATGTCGATGGAATATCCCAATGCAGGTGTCGGTCAGTTTCTCTTAGGTGACTATCCACTTTTCCTCTCAAGGAATCCAACTTAGCTAACATACATCCGGCAGTGCTCGTCACCGTCTTGCATTCCATTGCTACTGTTACGAGTATGTGTTTGACCGAGCAAGTGCTGCATGAATGGGCTTTATTGTTATTTTTCTAGCCTGCTTACGATTGTGGGTCCGGTTGCGTTTGCAGCGACTCTGGTGGGAAGATGTATGGGCTGCCCTGGCACTATGCCTCAACGTTATCTGTGCTGTGTCGACTTGGACACTGACCTCGCCTCAACGTGTGTTCCACTGCAATCCGTTATCCCTCAGTATCATAGAACACCTTTTCTTTCCACCTCTTGCAGGTTATCATCCTTGGCACATGTCGCGAGAATCCCATATCATTTTGATGTGGTTAACATTGCTTTCACATACGTGTTTGTTATGGTGGGTTCCATCCCATCCCACCCCCGTTTTATACGATGTTTCACGTTAATTGTTCAGGGCGACTCGGATGAGCATCATGTGTTCTCTAATAAGGGTGGTACCTCCTTCTGGTCGGATGCGGAGTATAACCAGTAGCTGTGCTGTCTTCTTCTTTTTCTTATGGGCGCTATGCGCCGCCTCTAAGGCCTACACTTGCGGTTCGAACAGGTCATGGTATAATCTTCCAGATTTCCAATGTCCAATTGGCCTCCCAATAGCCGCGATTGAATTTACGAGTAATTCCTCTTTCCTAGTGTCCTGTAGCTTGGATTGACGAAACATTGGACAGCCGATGTTGTTTCCGATGTCATCTTGGTTGCATTGCCCACTCGGATACTGTGGCGGACAAAGCTACCTAGAAACGAGCGCATTCTCATGCTCTCCGTCTTCACGATGAGCGTGCTCAGCATTATGGCGAGCATAATTCATGTCACATTCTTGATCCCGGTCTCGGGGTATACGGCTAGTATGACCGCCGGTATTGAGGTACGCTGCTTGCAACGACTGCCCCATGTTGGATCGAAACCCGTTTCATGTACAATAGGGTGCCCTGGATCTCGCGTTTTGCAATCTCCTCGTCTTGGTGACCAGCTTCTACCGTTTCTTTCGGAATGGGGAGGATATCGAAGAAACGGATGATAGTCCTGGTGTGACAGCGAAACCCCCAGACTCTTCGTCCTTGCGGACGGCTATGGATAGCCTTACCACCATTGATCTCGAACGTCTCGAAGTCACGTCAATTCGCAGTACACAATCAGCGCCGATAACCCAATCAGAAGCAGTTTCAATACATAACTTTTCGTCGCGGTCGTGTTTCGATGTCTTGGTCGAGCATGCTTAGCGTCGGGTGTCGATTAGGTGTTCGAGGGGTGTCTGCACAAGTCAGACTTCACAGGAACACTTCGGCATTAATTTTCTGTTCATACATACGGGTTGTCTTGGTCTACTAATAATCTGTGTAGTCCGTGTATTATCCTAGTCTCACTGTTGTTACAATAAGTACTATTGCATTCCCGGGCCTTACTAGAAACCCGTAGAAGATATTTGTTCATGTTTACTCGCTGAATGTTGACTTCTCTCTATCTGCGTTTGAGCCTTCGTAACCGCTATGAGCTGATGCGGCGACTTTCGGATCATCCGCTACCGCTCGACCATTCCTTTTCGGCCCCATATGGTGAGCGTTCTAGTCTTACTGTGATTGGTCGAGAAAAGTTCATGTTTGTTTCAGCGTCTGTTATTTCCAGTGTGCATCACTCACACACCAGACCCTGCCACAGGTACTGTAGATGATCAACGAGGCACGACTTGTTGGCGTTCCATATGGAGTGGACTGCGCAAAAAACGCGGATGTCGGGGGATAACCAAGTCCGTGAGAACAATTTCAACTCAATAACCGGCATCGTTGGATCAAACAGGTGGGTTCTTCCAGTTCATGGTACCTGTCAGAAGCTTGAAACGCACGAGCTCGCAATCGTCGCTAGCGGCTTCTCCAGCCTGTCCAACCGGAACAAAATGGTGGTTACCACTGGCAACCTCATATAACGCGGGAACTCGCGTTTCGTTGATGGGTTTTAATATTCTGCGCACATGTGGAAGGTTCTCCAGAGCTACACCCGAATCTTGCAATATGGGACACCCTTCGGTGACGTACGGGACGTGGAGTAGAAGTTTCAACGCAACATGTCAAGTCACGTGTGTTAATCTTGAGATGGTGGCATGTTACGGCGCCGATATGCCGGCAACATGATACATCAATGGGTGGAGCGGCCGCGTCTTATCGCAACTGTAGCAGCCACAGCAGTGCCCGGGCCATCGTATCCACGGACTGCGGAGCTGGGAAGAATTAGCGTAACTATATACACGCATCACGACAAGTCAGCCTCCCGTCTTGTTTCGCCTCGTCGTCCTCCGGCGCCATCGTTGTAATGGCCATACCCATTCGCTATGTGCTGGTAGTCGTTTTTGTTCTCGTGAGTACCGTCAAGTTCAGCGGGTCTGATGAAACCTCAACGAACCCTACTTTGAATCAGGCAATGCTTCTTGTCACATTCAAAATTTACAATCTTCCAACGCTCGAAACGCTGGCCGCTTTAAAATTATCCCCAAGTTCAAGTCATGCTTCCCCTTCCCCTTCCCTTTCCGATTTCACGCCACACACTACCCTGGACGCAACCGAAAGAGCAAACGCCACGTTTGTTATTCTTTGTCGAAACTCCGACCTCGACGGGGTCATCCAGAGTGTTCGAAGCGTCGAAGATCGGTTCAACCGCGAACATGGATATCCATATGTTTTCCTGAACGAGGAGCCTTTCGATGATCAGTTCAAAAGGTATGCTCCTTTAACCCGATGGAAGTGCATGGTTTTGAGTTATCACCAAATGAGGCGCATATCAGTGTTGTCGTCTGCCCAAATGGAGTTTGGGACCATACCACATGATCATTGGTATGCGCCACCATGGATTGACGAGCAGAAGGCTGCAGATGCTATGAAAAAGATGGCAGAGGATAACATTATCTATGGAGGTATGTCATACTTGAACTTCAGGGGTAGGTCGAATGCTCGACCACCGATTCATTTCATATAGGTAGCCTTCCCTACCGCAACATGTGTCGGTTCAACTCCGGTGTGAGTGCAATGTTGAGACGGTCTTGACGTACCAAGTTCATCATTCCGGGAAGTTTTTCTTCAGGCATCCACTACTTCAAAAGTACAGGTGGGAGCTTTTGAATTGGCGTGTATGTATTTTCACTTATTTCGGACGATATGGCTAGGTACTATTGGAGGATTGAGTGAGTCTTTCCTCAACGTCAATGAAAGTAGGCTAAGCGAGCGATATACAGGCCATCCGTCCACTTTCATTGTGATATTCCATCAGACCCTCTTCGGTTCATGCAGGACCATAACAAGACTTATGGTAGGTCGGATACGGTTCCCTCTTTTGCTGTACACGTGGCGTCGTGTCAAACTTTTTTCAAATTCTTGTCAACATGATACTCACGGAGGCTTTACCAGGTTTCACGATTTCATTGTATGAATTCCAGGCCACGATACCCTCCCTGTGGGAGACGGTGAGAGGTATGTCCGACCCTGCGCTGCCAAGTTTGCGCAAAAACTCCGTTAAAATGTATCCCACTATTTCCATTTTGCCTTGTAGAGTACACGAGGACGCATCAGGAGACAGTGAATCCGCAGAACGCCCTCGGGTTTATCTCTGACGATGGCGGATACAACTACAACCTATGCCACTGTAAGTAGTTCCGTTTGCCCCTTCTGCGTCAGCCTTATCATCCCCGGAACAACGCTAGTTTGGTCCAACTTCGAGATTGCAGACATGGACTTTTGGCGAGGGGAGACGTACATGTCTTTCTTTGAATTCCTCGACAAGGCTGGCGGTTTTTACTACGAGGTGTGTTCCCTTTCTTCTCCTTATCAACACTGGCAGTAGTCCGCAAGCGTGTGAAAGCTTACTGATTGACACAGCGTTGGGGAGATGCGCCTGTGCACTCCATCGCCGCCGCTCTATTTCTCCCCCGTAACTCCATTCATTTCTTTGATGAAATCGGGTATGAGCACGCGCCCTTCACACACTGTCCCATCAATGGGGAGCGCTGGGCCAACGGCCGGTGTTCGTGCAACCCGGCAAGCAGTTTTGACTACGACGGTTACTCCTGTCTACGGCGATGGGAAAACACCGTATGACCAAGTCATATTGGCCTTGCGCTCTCCCACCACCGCCTTCTAGTTTAGATCTCAGAAGTGAGCATCGTGATGCCCATCGACAGGCAATCTGATCTACTACTTACACATCTACATACATCACGATTCTGATAGAGAACCTGCATCTGTATAAAATAATCATATCCCATCTTTCTGGTCTAGTCTATTGTCGGTGGTTTTGCTGGGACTGAAACCGCATTGACGTGACCCACAGTGTTGGCGATGGGCTGAGTCTCCATGTGACGGGTCCCATCATCTGGGTCAGGGTATGTGTTTGACAGCTGACTCCTCTGCCCACTGCCTCAGCACGGTGCCACAGTGACTCTGCCGCAGCGCCGATCAACGTCAACGTCAACAGTTGCGGCCTTTCAGCAACTCGCTCTCCGAGTCGTTGTCAGCATCACACTGCATTGTTTGTTGCTAGCAACAGAGACTTGAATTGTTCGTTCGCATTCGGTAAAGTCGATGGCTGTTGCATTAACACTGGCATGATTGTACCGCTTATAGTAGTCGTTTGGGCATTTACTCGATATTGCATTCGCGCCAAGAGATCACGGTGCACAAGCGGCTTGCTAACGTGCTAGCAATGGAAGCCAAGCCTGGTGATTCCTCCCAAAAACCGCTTTTGCTGTGCCTCCATCAAATCATGCCCCGGTTGACTTTGCGGCCCAAGGTCGAAGACCGCCATACGACAAGCTCCGAGTCTTGTTCTTCGTCGGGGCTTCTGAACCTGCGATTACCATGATTGCACCTCGTGGTCGAAGAAAACGCCGGTTTGGGAGTAGCTCGGGATGTCGCTCTACCATTTTCAGTTCGCGACAAGAATTCGTGAAGTCCCAGAGCGACTCCATCCTTCCGTCGGGAGATTTGAGCAATGCAGTGGCCACCAGGCAGCAGTGCCTTGCTCGACAAGCCGATACGACTAGCATGTGGGCCAAGCAGATGCTTTCGTAAATCACTGCTGAGAACTTTCTTCTACGCCGCATTATGCTAGCATTTGGTCATTTACAGCCTCGAGGCGCTCAATTCGGTTCGCGAACAAGCTATTCCCGACGGCTGGAGGATAGAGTCATGTCAGCATCGGAGGTCGTGTCGAATCCTATAAATAAAAGGAGGTGGGGAAAGGTAAATATAACATCATACCCTGCAGTTTGTCTTGTAATCCCCTTCTTCACGCGCAGACTTTTTTCTATTGTTCCTCCTTAATAGACCTCCTGAACCATGACGCCAGTTGCAACCCCTGCCGAAGTTACTCCCGACGTTATCTCGAACCTCAAGGCCTCCCTTCCTGCGGACCAGCCTTCTTACGTGCCGTCTACTCTCATCGATGTCTTGTCGTATGCCGCTGAGCGGTACCCATCGCACGAGCTCAGCTTCATGACCTCCTCCGCTCATGACTCGTCTATGCAAACCAAGACGTTCAGCTCTTTTAACCAGAACGTGCGCAACCTCGCTCGCGCACTCCTGGAATTAAACAAGCCTGTCGGGTCCATCATTCTTGTTTACTTGACAGAACACGAGGACAACATGGCTGCTGTCTGGGCCTGTCTTCTTGCCGGTTACGTTCCGTGCCTGCAGCCTGCTCTCAGCGCACAGCAGGCCCACAAGGAGGCTCATGTTGCTCACATTACGAACGTGACTCGCTCGGCTACCTGGCTCACTAGCGAGGCCGGTGCAGATCAAGTTAGATCTATTCCCGGATTGGAGATCCATCTCCTCTCTGAGCTTAGGATCGCAGCAGAGGGATATAGCGTGTCTGCTGACTGGGTCGCTCGCACTGTTCAGCCTGATGATGAAGCTATTTTCTTCTTGACTTCGGGATCATCTGGGTTCTCGAAAGTGGTCGTTCACACTCACCGAACTATCTTGGCCGCTTGCTCTTCCAAGGGCATTGCCTATGGATTGACTTCCAAGTCCAACGTCCTGAATTGTGAGCCATTATAATTTCTAGCCGTTCTTCCAATCTGACGTGTAATCAACAGGGGTTGGTTTCGACCACGTTGCCGGTTCACTCGAGATGCACGTCACTCCTCTGTTGTACGGCGCGTCTCAGGTCCACGTGCACGCATCTGTCATTTTGTCCGATCCCCTGCACTTCCTTCGTTTGATTGAAGCCAAGTCTATCAACGTCACCTTTGCTCCCAACTTCCTTCTGTCGAAGCTTACCCGCGATCTGGAAAAGAGAACAGACCTCTTCGGGACCTTTGACTTGTCCTCTATCGCACGCATAAACAGTGGTGGTGAGGCAGTCGTCTCAAAGACTGCCAAGGCCTTCGTCGCTACGCTCAAGAATCTTACCCGCGACCCCTCCAAGTTATCCTGTGTCATCTCTCCTGGTTTCGGTATGACCGAGACTTGGTAAGTACCTAGTGTTCTATGAAGGGGTCTCATGCTAACAAGTTCTCTGCAGTGCTGGATGCATCTACAACCCCTCTGACGTCTCCGTTTCTGAACCCAAGTTCGAGTACCTAGAACTCGGCATTCCAAACCCAGGATGCGAGATGCGCATCGTCAGTCCCGAAGATGGCGTCACAGTTCGTCCCGACGGTGAAAGTGGAGAACTTCAAGTCCGTGGGCCCATGGTGTTCCTTCGGTACTATAACAACGTCCAGGCGACCGAATCTTCGTTCGTCGAGGGTGGTTGGTACCGTACGGGTGACATTGGTATCATCCAAGATGGTGCCTTGAGACTCGGTGGACGCATCAAGGAAACCGTCATTGTTCACGGTGTTTCCTACGGTATTCCTGAGCTTGAGACTCACCTCCAGACTGTGGAGGGTGTCACCCACTCTTTCCTTGCCGCTGCGCCTTACCGTGCTCCTGGACAACAAACCGAAGGTTTCATCATCTTCTACTCGCCCACTTTCGACCTGCACGATGAGGATGCATCCACCAAGTTATCTGCCACTCACCGTGCGCTGCGCGACATTTCCGTCAAGATGATCACGCTCCCTCCCCAGCACATCGTTCCTATCCCTCTCAACCAGATGGAGAAGACTACGCTCGGAAAGCTCTCTCGCGCTCGTCTCATCGCCCGGTTCAAGCAGGGTGAGCTCGCCAAACACATTGCTCGTGCCGAGGAGCTGCTTTGTGAAGCTCGTGGAGCCACCTTTGTCACACCTGCGAGTGAGACCGAGAAGGCGCTCGCGCGTATTTACGCTGACATCTTTAACCTGGACATTACGGATGTCTCTGCCGCGGACAACTTCTTTGAACTTGGTGGTACCTCTATTGATGTCATTCGCCTCAAGAGAGAGGGCGAATCTGTGTTTGACATCCTCGACATCCCCACTATCCAGATCCTCAAGCACCCTGTCGTCTCGAGCCTCGCCAACTACATTGACGCCTTGAAGTCCAAGAGTGTCACCGCAGAAGAGTACGATCCCATCGTGCCTCTTAACCTTACCGGCAACAAGACTCCCATTTTCATGGTTCATCCCGGTGTTGGTGAAGTTCTCATCTTCGTGAACCTCGCCAAGTACTTCCACAACGAGCGACCCTTCTATGCGTTCCGCGCTCGAGGTTTCGAGCCCGGACACCCATTCTTTACCTCCATGGACGAGATGGTTTCCTCTTATGCTGCAGCCGTCAAACGGACTCAGCCCCACGGTCCTTACGCAATCGCCGGTTACTCGTATGGTGGTGTCGTTGCCTTTGAGGTTGCCAAGCGTCTCGAAGCGATGGGAGATGAAGTCAAGTTCACAGGCCTCATTAACATTCCCCCGCATATCGCCGATCGTATGCATGAAATTGACTGGACGGGCGGTATGCTTAACCTGTCCTACTTCCTCGGTCTCGTGTCGAAGCAGGATGCGAACGACCTCGCACCGTCGTTGCGACCTCTGTCTCGCAAGGAGGCGTTGGACGCCGTCTGGAAGTTGTCTCCCCCCGAACGTCTTGTCGAGCTACAGCTCACACCCGAGAAACTCGACCACTGGGTCGACATTGCTGGATCGCTTATCGAGTGTGGCAAGGAGTACAACCCAGGTGGCTCAGTTTGTAAGTCTTACCACAGTCATGTCATTGAAAGCGTTACTCATTGCTTGTCCCCCGTTAGCTGTTGTCGATGTGTTCTACGCCATTCCGCTTCGCGGATCCAAGGAAGATTGGTTGAACAAGCAGCTCAAGCCATGGGGAGAGTTTAGCCGTGGAGAGGCAATGTACACGGACGTCCCAGGACAACACTACACCCTCATGGACTTTGACCACGTTCCTGGGTTCCAAAAAATATTCAGGAACCGTCTTGAAGCTCGTGGTCTCTGAGCTCCATTCGCGCAAGGTAGATGGTGGTTGGCGAGGACTAGAAGAAAAAATAATCTTGGATTTGCGTATACCCATTACATTGCACATTGTGGGCCTTCTTGACGACCTCTGGTTATTATTTGCTTGTTGTTATCTATGATAAGGACGTGTACATCCTTACAGGTGTCCTAATACATTTTATTGGAAAACATGCATTTCTGTTTACATAAGCATGATTTGTCCGAATCGTGCATACGCAGTTCGGTGAACAAGTTATCGCCTCTGCTTGGTACAGGTCCTCCATTAGGACTTCTTGTTCTGAACGACGACCCTCTCGGCACACGACGAGCTCCTTTTCTCTAATAACACTCGCAAACGACGGGGAACGATCAAAGAACTGATTGAAGCAAGAATGAGCTCACTGGCATTCCTGGTGACGGAGTTGCAGGTAGCTACTTTGACGTGTTCGTCGCATGGATTGAACGTTACTGACCCATCGGCGCATCCCAGTCTTTGGCCAGCGAGTCCAGGAGGAAACACCCAGAAATACGCGAGGTCAGCCAACCCTCTCACTCCAACTGGCTCTGCTCACGCTCAGACAGGCAGCGGAGAAATCGCTCGCGATCCTCAGGTCTTCCCCGGAGCAAGCCACGGCTTCACTCGCATCTGGTGGGTTCGTGATTCATGTGTATTCTTTCTTGTGTCTGTCATCTCATACGTGGAAGACGGTGCACAGTCCGATGATCTCCTCCGTCCAGTCTTCATGGGATGCGCCACCAAGAATGCCAAAGTCGTCGCGATATCACTCGGGTCGCTTCAGCGGCTCATTGCGCTCAAAGCAGTCCCTCAGTCAGCCGTCCCCATGATTATCAACACGATGAGCGATGCCATGAGTCAGGGCGTTGATATCCAACTCCGTATTTTGCAAACGCTCGTCTCACTTATAACGAACTTCCCCTCTGTTCATGGAGAGTTGCTGGGCGAGGTATGTTTCACGCATTGATATCAAAGAAAACACGACCCCCTGAATGTGGTATACAGGCTCTACTTTTGTGCTTCAAGTTGCAAGACTCTCGGATTGCGGTCGTGTCGTCTACTGCTGCTGCTACGCTTCGTCAACTAGTAATGTTTGTCGTTGACAAAATGGTCGAAGAGGACAAGCAAGATTCTGTGGATGTAAAGCTGGTAGAGCATGTGACTCTTCCTGATGGAACTACGGCGGCCCTAGGCACATTTGCGAGAGACGCGTACTCTGTCTTTGAGGATCTGTGTCTACTTGCCAACTCGGAGAAACCTCACTTCCTCAACCTCGAGTATCTACACAAGACGTTCGCACTCGAGCTCATCGAGAGCGTCCTGACGAACTATCACGAACTTTTCCGGAAGGTATATACGTCCCTACCTTACATGACGTTCATCCTTGACCACACCGCAGCACGAACAACTTTTAATGCTCCTCAGACATCACCTTTGCCCAATGCTGCTCAAGTCCTTGTCAGATAGAGCCGTGTTTCCACTTACCCTCCGATGCACGCGCGTTGTTTTCTTGCTTTTGAAACAATTCTCGTTCGAGCTGAAGACGGAAGCTGAGGTTTTCCTTATGCTGCTGATTAGAATGATATCCGACGATACAGACGCGTCTCCGGGTGACCATTCTACCTCTCGCCCTGTTTGGACACGAGTTCTTTCCATGGAGATCATGCGAGGGTGTGCTCATCCCATTTCACTCAATTTAGGACTCATTCATGCTGACAATGGGATTTCACAGCCTTTGCAGTGACGCGGAGTTGATTCGCAATATGTGGGATCGCTATGATGCCGAAGAATCTGGTTCCAAAGTCTTTTCATCGTTGATCAGTTCATTGAAACGCTTGGTCACTGAGAAACCTGCTTTACTTGGCGTGAGCTCCCAAATGATGGGGATTGGGGCACCCTCGTATTCTGAAAGTGGCTCGAGTTATGGCCTCGACGTTGGAGGGGTAGCGGGGATGGTAGCAAACGCAGCTGCCACTGCAGCAAGTGCGACTGTGTCTGGCGTTGTCGGGATGATTGGCGCTGGGGCTGGTTTGAGCGTACAAACGTCAGCGATGAAACTGCAGTGGCACGTATCCATCTTCAGTTTCTCATTTTGATATCGAATGAACATCGCTATAGCATAGATCAACTCGACAAGGCAGACTCGCCTCCGATACCAGAGTCTTATGTCTACCTCCTCGGCGTGCAGTGCATCGTCTCGTTGTGCGAAGGTTTCGCTTCCTTCACTGGGCCTCTTTACAACTCCATTGTGGTCCAACGCCCGCGTGCAGCCGGAGACCCTGTTATCCGTGCTCCACCAGCCCTCGATCTGGCTACTTTACCTCCGGATGAACCCGCGACGCGACACCTTCACATCGTTCGCTCGATGGTAGATAACGGCTGGCCAGCCCTGCTGGCAGCCTTATCTTTCATCATTTCTACCAACCTTTCCGACGAACTCTTTGTTGATGTCCTCACGAGCTATCAGGCGATGACAAATGTTGCTGGAATGCTTGGACTGACGACACCTAGGGACGCATTCCTCACGAGCCTCGCGAAATTTGCCATCCCGTCCCGCGTGGTAGCGAGCTTGGAGTCGTATATCGAACCTCCGACACCCCGTTCGGGGGTATCACTGTCCGAAAACTTGGGACTGACTTCCCCCTTGCAACCCCCGGGGTTATCGGAGCGGAACCTCGTCTGCTTGAAAGTGTTGGTATCAAGTGCCCTTTTCCTCGCGGGAAGTCTTGGAGAGAGTTGGTACAGTATCATGGAGGCGCTTCAAAATGCGGACTACGTCCTCACGATGAAGGGTTCGCAACCTTCTTCCGGAAGAAGAGGAAGTGTGTTTATCGGTGGTCCTAACACGCCGACCCGGTCGGTCTCTGGAACAATGGGTGGTACATCCGAAGCAGCGAAATCATCGCACCCGCCACAACCTGCACGACATTCGCTTTTGGCAGATATCGACCCCGACAACGTCCAGCTTGCCATACAACGTCTCTTCGAGGCTTCCAAGAATTTGGAGGATTCGGCTTTCCAGGACTTCGTGAATGCGTTGTGTAAGCTGAGCTCGGAGATGATCAGGATGCAATCTGATGCGACGGAGGCGCTTGGCGAGGCGGAGAGTACAGACGAACTCGCTGCTTCTGTTTCTTCTGCTACTCTTTCTCCTCGGAATGACCTTCTCCATCGGAGGCGCGTTAGCGGCATTCATTTGCCAAGGACTTTGGTGAGTTTGGTTTTGCATGGTGGTGAGTAGCGACGAGCTCATCGGATTTCATTGTTCCGAAGCGCTCCGGTGACTTTGGAGTGGAAAGGCTGGGTACAGTCGCCATGCTCAACATCCATCGACTCATCTACAGAGCTCCGGAAGTCGCTTGGAACACGACCACCGGGCATCTACTGTATATTATTAGTCTCCCTTCCGCACCGCAGGCTATCCGTGTTCAAGCTGCCCGCGTCCTCGATGAGATATTAGTCATCGTTCCGCGCAATCTATCGAGCACTGGAGATCTCCAAGCTACGGCTCAGCGTCGCGTGTTGGACGTCCTTTCCAAACAGATTGTGCCAGCATCGGAGGCCAGCGCTGCTGGTACGAGCACGAACGTCGAACTACGTCGTATGGGGCTCGAAGCGTTGCATCAGATACTCCAGGCATCCGGACACACGCTCGTCGTCGGATGGGGTAGTATATTCGAAATGCTCGGTAGTGTCTGCAAACCGCCCGTGCTCATGCGCACGATCTCCAGCGATTCGGTGAGCACGTTGTCGTTGCATGATCATCGCCCCAAGCCGCTTTCCCTGGGGTACAACAATGAACGTGGATATACGGCTCTCGTCAAGATCGCTTTCCAGTCCCTCAAATTGGTGTGCGATTCTGTGTCGTCGCTCTCGCCGGAAGATCTTCGGCTGTGTATCAGCACTTTAGGTCAGTTTGGTCGGCAAGCGGATACGAACATCGCGCTCACTGCGGCCGAGAGCTTGCTCTGGAGCGTTTCTGACTCGATACAGTCCAAACGGAAAGACGCGGAAGAAGAACCAGAGTACAGCACGTTGTGGATGTTCCTTCTCCTCGAAGTCCTCGGTTTATGTACCGATGCCCGTCCCGAGGTCCGCGGAGGCGCCATTCAGACGTTGTTCCGCGCCATGCAGCTCTACGGTGCGACGCTCAGTCTAGACACGTGGAACGATTGTATGTGGAAGATCACGTTCCCGTTGTTGGATGCGATTTCCGAGGAGACGCGACGGATTCCTCCCGAGAGCGCTGGTCCACCTTCGGCACATCCGACGGGGTCGACGCCGGATCAGGCTTGGGACGAATCAAAGAGTCTGGCGTTGCAATCGATTGGATCGATCATCAAGGAGTTTATCGTGTCCAAGATCATGCACCTCTCGACGTTCTCGGACGCTTGGAACGTCTTTGTCGCGCACATCCAGGATACGGTTCTCCTGGACCGACGGCCACTTAGTACGCCTGCTTTGCAGTGCCTCGACAAGGCCATCGGGTCGTTGTCCGAGGCTACAGATGAAGCCACGCAGCCTCGCGTCGCGGAGGCGTTGGAGCGTGCGTGGCAGGCTTGGAATGATATTGGGGGTGCGGTGTTGCAGGCTGGCACGTCGCATGTCTCGCCACGGCATGCCAGCGATGTGGTGGTGGCCGGTTCGCACCGCGCGTTTACGCAAGAGAGTTTGGTGGCGTTTCTCGATGTCGTCCGAACGATGCGGCGGATGAGTCGGCAGCATATGCGTACGGAGTGGTCGTTGGCGCGTTTGACGCGTCTCATGGAGATTTTAAAAGGTGAGTCGGTGCTTGGATGCGTTTCGTTCATGTCTGACGCGGGAATGGTATAGGCGTCCTCACGTATGCCAACTCTCCGGATTACAGACCGGATGTGGACGCGCTGACGCCGGTACAGGTGAGTGAGAGAGAACGGCGGTGTCGTCGTCACTGCTTAGCATTCCACAGGCGTCTGTCATCGACATCGTCCAAGCGGTCGACCTCGCCGAGTCTGGCGTGCCATCGCTGATCATGCGGGACCTTTCTGAATTCAGCTCTCTCGCCTTCCTCGCGGGGTTCCACACCCACCCCACGCTCGTGTCTGTCCCCGGATCGCCCGTCACGCCTGCGGCGACGTCCACGCGTAAACATATCACGTATATTGGACTGTCGAAAAAGACGATGCCGACGCTCGTCGAGTTGTATATGCGATTCAAGGATGACGCGGAGATATATGAAGATGGGACGCTCGAGGCCGTTCTCTCGGTAAGTGATCGTCGACTGTCTGGATCTTCATTGATTTGCCCCGCATGTCTGTTTGGGGTCTTAGGCTTATGGGATCCCGATCAAGCTCAAGTATGAATGTCCTGCGCCGTCCAAGTTTGGCAAGGACGTGCCGCTGTGGAAGACGGCGACGACGTGTTTTTTGCGTATCGTGACGGAATGTGTGAGGGCGTTGTTGAGGTTGGGAGAAGGTGCGTGTTGGCGTATTGTTGTCGAGGGCGTACTCACTCGGGAGATTGTTCGTCAGCGATATCGGATACACGAGTGGAAGCTATCTGGAGACAGATTATCCAAGGTTTCCGGGGTGGAATCATTGCGGATTGGTATGTGGTATGATGTTGATATGTTTCGTGATTTGAACGCTTCGTTGTAGTTCTTTAGCGGAGACGTTTAGTCTAGAGGAACAAGAGGCAGAAGAGAATTTCGACCTTGCGTTGATCAGCTCGCTCGAGATCGATCTCGTCCCTCACCTGGGCGGCCCACGCGTCCCGGACTACCTCGTCGGTCAACTCGCCAAGGTCCTCCACCAAGGGAGTCAATTGTACAAGTTCCCGTTTCACACCCCGCGTTCGGGTTCACCGGGCCTTGGGGATTGGAGCAATGTGGGTTCGTCGCGTAACTCGCGGGAAGAATTTGAAAAGATGGATTTGGAGAGCGTGGGGAGTACGGCGACGGGGGAGGTCGTTCCGAGAGAGCGCTTTTCGTATTGGTGTTTCGATTTGCTGTTCTTGATTTGTTCCAACGTGACGAGCGGTGCGTGCTGTTTTTTTATTCGCGCTCATGGAAGGAGTTTTTGATGATGACGTACTGGATTGGCAGATCAAGAGACGGCGCGGAGGAGAGTGGCTGCGTTGTGTTTACCGTCGTTGCTGGATCGATGCAAGACGGCCATGGTGGGTTATATCGCGGACGAGGCGCTTCGCGGTGGTTTGCCTTTCCCGAGGTGATTTTGCGACGGTCCACGATGTGGTTCAGGGTCAGTCACTGATCGTGAATTGGATTTCTCTCAGGGTTCGTGAAGACGAACTGCTCTACGTGTTGCGCAAGCTGTTGGAACTACGACTGTGGCCTGGCACGCTGTGGGCTGCGTTATCCGACGCGCCGTCGGCAAACAGCGCGTCGGCACCTGGTGCGTTTCGTATGCTGAAACAAGATCTGACGTGTGTCACTCATGATGTGCAAACTAGCTGTCGATCCCAGTCTACCTCCATCTGCACTCATCGCGGATGTCGTGAAACGATCGTCGGTTGCACATTTGTTCTATTTTTATCCGATACTGTGCGAGATCGCGTCGATACCACGAAAGACGCCGGCTGCATGGGTACTGACGAGTCCGCCGGTGGGTGCTCGAGATCAGGGAGAGAGGGGTCCACGGGGTCGTATTGGTGTACCGGAGGGGAATGGGAAGGCGGTGGAGGTTGATGCGAGGGCGTTGGCGAAAGAGTGTCTTGGAGTGCTTGGAAAGGAGATGGGTGCGGTGTACTGTAGTTGACGGGTGGACTCTGTCGCACGACGTCTTGGATACGGTACATATAATCTATAGATATTCATGGTGAACGTACCTTCCAGTGGATATCATTGGTGGATATCAAACGATGACGATGTTTTTTGTAAAGTTCCAGGCTGTTTTACAAGACGTACAGTTCTAGAATGACGACGACTGCTGTTTCTCGACCACCCGCTACATAGCGCCCGACTCTCGGATCATGACGACGGCGCACTAGGCGGTGTAGGCACGTCCACACCAACATCGCCTTCTTTAGCACCCAAGACCTCCAACAGATCCTTGCGTCCGAACATGTGCGCAGTCTCTATCGCCGTTGGTTTTCCGAGTCTCGGATCAGCGCCAGCGGCGACGAGAGCGCGGACGATGTCATCATGGGCCTTGAAGACGGCGCCTGCGACGATGGATTGACCACGGTCGTTGAGACGGTTCGGGTCTGCGTTGCGCGTGAGGAGGACGCGCGTGAGATCCGTGTGGCCTGCGTAGGCTGCGAGCATGAGAAGGGTGTTTCCTGCGTTTATCGTCATCAGTACTTTATCACGGTGGGTACGAGTCGACCGGGGAAGTACCCTGAGGGTTGGTGAGGTTTATGGGGAGACCTGCGTCGATGGCTTGGATGAGCAAGGGGGCGTTTCCGGAGCGGGCTGCATCGAATATGCGGTGTGCAAAGTCGAGGGTTTCGGGCGGGAGCGATGGGGGTGCAGTTTGGGGCTGCTCTGCTGTCATCGATGCCATCGTCAGGGAAAGAGATGACATAATTCTATAGCATCTTGGCCATCTCACCAGGAAAAATTGGTTTTATGATCAAGTCCAAGGGTTAACTCCCTCTCTTTTTGACATGTTTCCACCAGTGTATTGTTTGGAACCCGAAAAGCCTCATCTATTCAATGGCCCCGTCTCCAGCGCTAAGTTTGGCAGCGCATGAACTGGCACGTTTGGCAAGCCCGTCTGCGATGGTGTTGTATCCTCTTTCGATTTTCTTTTGGTAGGGTTTTCCCTGTGTTTTTTTTTGGGGGATTATTGTTATCATGGGTGCAAGTCGATTATCATGATCTTGATTCTATGTCCGAGTCAGCTGAGGGTTCAGCTCGTGAAAGGGACGACTTATGTAATAGTTAACATCCTTATCCATCTCACCAAAAAAGAAAAAAAAAAAGGTTTACGATGGACACGTCGCCCCCGTCGCCGAAACGAATCAGACTCGACTTGTCGCCATCGCCATCGCCGTCCCCAAACGACGAACGTCCAAAGAAGATCGACGACCTCGAACAGGAACACTGCACGATATGTTTGCAGCCCTTTCTCGACCGGACAATCATCCCCGTGTGTGCGCACGAGTTTTGTTTCGAGTGTATCCTCTTATGGGCAGGTGCGTCCTCGTCGATGTGACGCTGACCACGATCAAGGAGGCAAGCTCAGTCGTTTTTTCTTTGATAGAACAATCACGCAAATGTCCCCTTTGCTCGCGATCGTTTGACGATTCGTATCTCATCCACCATATCCGCTCTCAGTATGACTACCAGAAACATTACCTCCCCCCGTTGCGATCGTCTCCAATACGATCACTCACAGCCGAGTCTCGCGCCAACGCACTCAGAAACGCGCGCCGAGAACGCCAATGGGGTCGTAGGCAGCGACAACAGCGCGAGGAAGCAGATCAGCTCGAGAGAGCGATCGCTAGACGTCGATGGATATACCAACACCACCTTTATGCAAAGGTCGTTCTTTCTGATCACTCTTTACCCCGATCGGTCCATTGATCCCTTCGTTTGCAGCACATCGCTTCCAATCCGTATACCCGCTACCGCCCTTTCCCCACTCCCGCACAGTTTGCTGCTTCCCCGGATCTTATCAGCCGCATGACAATGTTTCTACGCCGTGAATTGCGCATATGGCCTAATCTAGACGTAGAGGTGAGCTTCCATTCCGTTCTCCCCAGAATCGGCCACGCCTCGTGTTGATTCAGCCACATTCATTCTTATCTATCCGATAGTTCCTCACCACCTACACGATTTCGCTCATGAAATCAATTGATATCCGCTCAGAGTCTGCCGTAAAATTGTTATCCGAATTTCTGGATCTAGACACTCCATACACTGCAGGTGAGAGGCATGTCCATGCCGAACACTTTGCGCACGGTAGGTCTGGCCTCTGCGCCGGTCGTCGGCTCCTCTGACGGTGTACGACGCCATCTACTTTAGAAATTTACAGTTATCTTCGAAGCCCATACCGTGACCTTAATACGTATGACCAGACAGCCCAGGTATGACCTTTTTTTCGTTTTCGTTCCTTTCCTCTGTAGATGATGGATTGATACCTTGGCCATCCAGTATGATACCCCTCCAGAGATATCCCCGCCACAAGAAATCGAAAGAGGCCGCCGCTGGAGCGCGGAGCGCTCGCCATCTCGTCGATCGCGTTCCCAGTCTAATTCGAGATATCGGTCCCCGGTACCTCATCGCGAAAATAGTGCAATATATCCATCCACCGCGAGACATGGTAGAGACAGCTCCGCGGAGGCTCGCCGTGAAGACAGACCAAGTCGCAGGGACGGTCATAACCGGTCTCCACGGAATATTCCGTCTGACCGAGAGGACCGTGACTCTCGTAACCACCTTTCCGGTAGAAAGCACAGCCCTCTCGACGGCGTTCAGGTTTTTTTACGCAATGACCGCTCACAACCTGGGGGAGCCTCGAGCTCTGTGGTCCTGGCTGAAAACCAGGACAATAATTTATCTGTCCAACCATATTTCCTAGTCCACGAAAAAGGAAAAGGCCAGGCGACGGAAAAGATGCAGCAATTCGTCCCCGCCACAGCCGCCCAAAAATTGCATGCACCTCTGGGCGGCGATTCAGCGGTCGCTCTGGCTGTTGGTGAGGCAGGGGTGACCCGTCTTATTGATGGACCCCCAGAGGGGGCTGGTGACGATTACGCGGACAAAGATCCTGATGGTTCTTCCGCGAACCCTCAACCGTCACGTAAGCGCTCGGCTGGCTTGAGTGTTCATGTGCATCCTCGTAACCGTACGTTATCGGAATCCATCCAGGCCTACCTTTCCCGACCCGCTGCACCACAGCACCCAACCAAGAGACCCTCCGTATCAGGGGACGAACAGCCAACACGAGCATCAAATACAGGTACGACTGGCAGACCGGCGGAGACGCGTCTTAGTCTTCTTCTCCGACTCACGGACGGCCCGACCGATCCAGACATGGGCAAATTAACTTCCCCCTGGAAGACACCCGTCGGGAGGACCGCTAATGGTGATCTGTCAACACCCAACAACACAGCATCTGGGCAACAACGCCATAAATGTCGTTCACAGTCTTGTGTTTCCTTGTTGAACTGCTGTTCTTCCACTTCCGCCGATCACACCGACGCCATTACTCGACGCGGCGACCGTGTTGAAGACAAGGCAACACGGTCGCGTTGTTTTCTTCCCAGTACGGACGACGAGGCCTCCGGTGTTTCTTCCTCCGGTGATCGCATCCCTGGGAGGTTGGGATTCCCACCCGTATCCAGTGTCACATCGCTGACTAGGAATCCGAATGATGTGGCGTTATCACATGCGTCGGCGTTGGAGGGTCCTTTGGTGGATGAGTGTCCCGAGTCGATCCAGACGCGACACGGTGAATCACCAGGCAAAGCACGTCGTTTCCACATGGAGATGCGAGCGGCGAGCGGCACTGGCGATCAAGCCCGACTTGGTGATGGCAAACCCGCCACTAATGATGCGCTCGATTTACGGACCTTGCTGGGTGGCGCGGCAACAACGGCATCGCTGGACGGTCACGCTCACGATGACAAGCACAACGGCCGTGGCTGTACGAAAAAGGATACATGGTCCAGCGTGGAAGGCGCCTATGTGGCTGGACCCTCGTTTTTTCACGGTGACAAGAGGGCCGCGTGTGAGGCGGCGGCGGGCAATGGTGGGTTTGGTGATGATGCGTCAAGGGCAGAAGCGTCCACGTTTGGGATTGGGTCTGGATCTGGGTCTTGCTCCGGCTCCGTGTTGACGTCCACGTCCACGTCCTCGCCCACGCCCACGCCCACGGAGACGTCCAGGTCAACGTCCACCGATGCCGATGTGTCAGAGCTCGAGACGAGGCTCCGAATGCGGGCACGTTTGCGCGTTCGTCTTGCGGCGATGAAGGGCACGGGGAGCGTTGTTGGGTCCATGGGATCGGTGACGGGCTTGGACTCGGGATCTGGATTAGGAATGGACTCGGACTTGGGTTTGGGCCTGGGCCTGAGTCCGGGTCCTGGAAGACGAGGGACCGAGGATCCGAGTGTGGATTTAACTATATCTGGCGGTCGAGACGAGTGTGGGGACGGGGATGGGGATGGGGACGGGGATGGTCTAGATGGGGATCAAGACGAGAATGGTGTCAGAGATAAGGATAACGATAAGATTAAGGTTGGGGATGCGGATGGGGATAAAGTTGATCGGGAGAAGGAGCAGAGGGAGGTGGCGTTGAGGGGTATGTTGATGCTCCGGGAACGAGTGGTCGCTCGGAGAGGATGAAGACGAAAGATGGGTGTGGCTGATTGTGGCCGATTGGGCCATTTGGCCTTTAGGGGTTATTAATTATGGACGACGACCGGGCCCGTGTGCGTGTGCATGTTGGCCTAGAATGCGTTTAATTGTGCGCTTTGAGGCGTGGACTGCGCGAACGTTTGTTATCTTTTTTGGTTGTTCACATGGAACTCGTTGAAAGGCCCTGTCTGCACGCTTTTGGTGTGCTGTGCGTTCAGTCGAGATCGCATCATGACGTGGATTCATCCTCTCATGATCGCGCACGCACACGTTCCATATCGATGCGATAAAAGTAGTCGAACGAGGGCGATTACCGTATGAAAAGGGAAAGAAGGAAAGAAAGAAAGATAAACAAAAAAAGGACATATTAGTGTGCGAGTTGTGCGCGTGCGTGCGGTAGCGTATCGAATATATCGAAATATGGAAATATACGGAATACGGAATGGGGGTATGATGGATGATGGACGATGATGCGTGCGGTCCGTTCAGAGGTACGAGCGTCAGCGCTTGTAGGGAGACGGAATGAGGTATCGACGTGTGGGGAAATCCGGCATGTACTAGTAGGTATGTATGTATGTATGGCGTAGGACTAGAGTGCTATGTAGGATTGGGAGCGAGATGACACGACGTAGGATAAGCATGCGCATACGGGTCGAAACGCGTCTGGGAAAAGAGAGAGAGAGATCGGGGGAAAGGGAACGAGGGAACGATTGGACCAAAAGGCGTCCGGGATGCAAGCGCGGTCCGTCAGGAAACGCCCGCCGCATCACGTCCGACGTGGGGGACAAGCGTTCAGATTGGGAAATGATAAGACGGCCGCGCAGAGGGGACTCCGGTCCCCGGTCTCCAGTGCGATAAACGGAAGGCGGGCGGGCGTGTGTACATGCGGCCGACTTGCTTCCTTTTTCCCCCTTCTTTCTTCTGTTTCCTGTGATGACGCTTTTTTTTTCGTTTTCGTTTTCTTAGAAACAATTAGGGCAATTATGGCGATAAAGGCTGTTTTAAGACTGGGATTAGTATGCGATGTTCCATAGGTAGAATGTAAAAAAAAAGAGAGATTATAAAGTGTGAGATGGTAAAAACATGTGATGCCTCGGGTACTAACTATATCATGGTTTAATATGTAGTAGGATAGGTAAAAAAAAGAATAAAACAAATGCGGGTGGGGGGGCTTGTTAACAAGACAACACGGATAAGCGAAAGCGATGGAAGGCTCTGAAGAACGAGTGGCTATTAAATGTACGATGTGTGGTAGAGCGAGTTCGCGGCCGAGAGGTGGGACGAACGAAAACAGGACCAAAAAAAAGGGGATGTGTAGGGGGTGAAGCAAAGACACACAAAAGAACGAACCGAGAATGAAAGGACGAGTTCAACACAACACACACAGGACAAAAAAAGAGGAAAAGAAAAAGAAAAAACGCATCGTGATGTGTTTTCGTGGAGGGTGCGTAAAAAAGAGAGTTATCGATCGTAGCGCGGGGAGGGCGGTGTTTAAAAAATGGGTGTGGTGCCGGTGGGGGTTGTTGTTGTACGCAAAGTCCAAAGAAAGCCACCCGTATCAAGCATAACGGCATCACGAAATGCGTGCGATCACTCTTCTTCAGCTTCGTCGTCTGATCTCGCGTGACCTTCTCTTGATAGAGAAGCACGGGAAGAAGCCGCGGACGTTGAAAGCCGCTGACCTCGAGAAGGTGGGATTATGTGATGAGCGAGAGGATCCAGCTGTACGCCACGGTGTGGTTCTCCCGAAGACGGATAAAAGCGTCCACCACGAGACAGGTCAGGAGACACATTGCGCATTACGCGATCATGAGCTCCAACGGCGGAGAAGCTTGTCCTTGCCGACGACAGCGACGATCCCGAAGTTTGCGACCATGATGCAAACTCGGGACGAGTATATGGTGTAAAGGTATGAGGATCCCATTGCGGTTGTGGTTGTAGCGCGAACGGGGGTGGGATACCCGGACGTACAGGGCTGCCTGGATCGATGGCAGGACGGGCGGAGGAATCATGGCGTTGAACGATATTCAAAGAAGTGCGCGCTGGAGGTTGCGGTGGGAAAGAGGGCGTTGCCGACACGTAAGATTCAGTACTGCTGCGTGGTTCCAGTGCACTGAGGTTGATGGGAGGAAGGACCCTGGAAAGGTTGGGCGACGTCTCGACGTGTGTCGCTTGGGCGGGTTGTGGCATAGAACCGCGTGTGCTCCCACGTGAATCGCGAGCGGAAATACTATCAGATAACCGAGGGGGAGGAGGGTGCTGAGAGCTTCCCGATGGACTCGTAGGGGCCCGTCGTGGGGACTCCCACTCTCCGGCGGACGAGAGTCCACGCTGGTGGGACGAGGACGACCAGCCAAATATGCCCGGTCCCGACACAGCAGGGTTGGAATCAAGTGACCCCTTGGATTCATGCACAACGGTGCGGGAGCTGCTGGGGCCCGCAAGCGACACTTCAGAGGCAGGACCACTGGCCGACGGAGAGGGATACGAGGAAGAGGAAGGACCAGCGGGGGTCATGATAGGGAAGGGTCCAAACTGAGGCGGGCGCGTCAAGGGGGCAGATTCACTTTGCGGACGTCTTGCCTTTTGCCGCTGATTCTGGGGAGCGGGATTAGCAACCGTGTGGAACAAGACCGCAGTAATCGAGGTCCAAAAAAAATGAAAGAAAAAGAAGAAAAAAAAGAAACTAACTTGGAACCAGATCTGCATGAGACATTAGCATACTGGCTGTGGGGGCAGATCGATCAATGATCTGGACACACCTGTACTTTACGCGCGCTCAAGCCTATTTGCCGTCCGACTTCTTCTCGCATGGCAGTTGTGGGGAACCGGGACTGGGATGGAAGGCGTGAGCGGGAGAGCACCAGATAGGGAAAGGGCAGCGAAAACGCAAAGGAAGCGGCGTACCTTTGCTAGAAGAGCATGGAGGACGGCAGATTGGTGAGGCGTCGTAAGCGTCCGAGTGCGCTTCTTTTTTGGGGGGGCAGTGACTTGCGGGGCAGAGCGCTCGGAGTGTTGACTACGCTCAGCCTCGGTCTCATTATCTGCCATTCCACTCTGAGAGGAGGAGTCGGAACTGGAGGAGGCTCGTTCAGCAGCCATATCCGCGGGTTGGGACGTTCGTCGTCTTTTAGTCGGGCGCCTGGTGTTTACGTCTTCCTCTGGACGCGAATGATGAGATGGACCCTGTGCCGAGTTATGAGAGGACGTGAGATCTGCGGTAAGGTGGGATGGGGGTGGTACTTGGGGCGGGGTAGCAGCAGTATACTGAGAGTGAGGGACTTGAGAGTCGTATTCAGGGCGTCGTGAAGGAGTCTGCGGGTTCGGAGAGCTCTTTGATGTGATATTAGTGGTCGGAGTAGTAGACATTCAGGAGATAAAATGGGGTAAATGAATAAACAAATAATGAACGAAAAGCGGGTGCGCGGAACGATCGTGGTTCAGAAGATCATCTGCAACCTCGGGGAGGAGGAGGAAGAGGAGGGAGGAAGGGGTGAGGGCAGCGGAAGAAAAGAAACGAGGACGACCTAGGGAAAAAATAAGCTTGTGACCAAGTTCATCGAACTGATAATAACCCGCGCGGTTAGACCTTTTTCCTGGAATATCTTTGAATCTCCCGCGTATGTTGCCACCACCGTTGCCGAATGCGAATGAGCCAAGTGCGACCGCCGCGACGACGACGACGTCAACGACGACATGGCTCATTGACAGGCCTGTCAATTCACTCGTTAAAGCCACGCTTCCGTCGACCCTGCTGACATTTTCTATGAAAATTCACGTTTTATCGTGTGAGTACAATGGTCAATTGCTTTGTGAATCGTCCGCGTTGCTACACGACGTACTGGAAACTTTCTACCAAGGCTTTGGTTAGCCGATAATGACTTTATATTCGACCCAGTCTAAGCAACATGAAGATCCCTATTCATTTCGGGTCGCGCCGCCCTTCCGATGGGAAGACACAAGGCACGATACCACCGTCCATCGACCTCCTCAGGTTGCACCGCAGGTAAGCTGTCCCACGGCATCTGTGGGGGGATGAGCAGGATATGCAAGTGATTCCGGGATCACCATGACAAACCAGTGTTGGCCGCATGTGAACGAGCCTCTAATTACAGGCGGTGCCATCTTGTGATCAGATCCATTATGCTCACTGGTCGCCTTTGATCCGTCGTACTAGTAGGGTCACGCGCCATCGGATAATTGCAGTGATACGCCCAGAGCTGCGGGTTTCGCTTACTTCCGTCATTTATTAAACGCATCCGTGACAGCGCATATTAAATGACAGTCGTCCAAATGGAAATGGATGTAGGCATGTTACCCCAAGGAAATGCAAAATTCCCAGCGAGACTGACAAACAAAGGGTCGTCGTCATTACAATACTAGGTTCAACATTCGAGACCGCGAGCGACCCTCACCAAGGCGCTGGGCAATGCTGTCCCGAACACGTCGCAATAGAATGAAAGCTTGGGCATGTGTCAGCCACACAGGGTGAGCACATGCAGCACGATCTCAGTTCATGCTCCGCAGGTGATGGCCAAACGTTAGGATTGAAACTTTGTCGCCGCACGGGCGGGAGCGCCTCGGTGATAGAGAACAAGTACGTATTTATTCTGTGGCTGGCTGACTCAGTAGGTTGGTGGATATCGGCACCGCACAGAGTTCGAGGGGACCGAGCATCAATGAAATTTTGAAATGGGTTGCTGTGTCTAATTCAATGTGATGGATCATATCGTTGACAGTGACAGGCTGTGCATATGAAAACGTTGGATCATTTCTTCAATTTACGTGGGCAGTGTACTTGGGTTTGTATGTCTCGCGGTTGGGCGACGCATGGCCGATGTTTGCGGATATGATCCTCGATGTCAGGGGTGCCTCGGTGGTTTCGCCTAGCCATGCTGGACCGGATCGCATCTGATTTAGAGTGCCACAGCTTCATAATGACGGTCGTTAGCGGCAACTTTCTGATCGTAAACGAGTCGAAACGTTTGCCAATATATGATATCCTTGTATTTTACCCGTACGTCCAGTTTCCCTGTGGAGACGAGGTAATTGAGCCTGCAGGGTCGAATAGTTTTTGATCAGACGCATGCCGACACCATTCATTATTCACCGGAAAATCCCATACAGTGGCTGTGCTGTCTCATTACTGGTGAACGTCGTCAACGATCACGCCGCCACACCATGTCGTACTTTCTTCCCCATTTGCCCTCTGGTTGGCACGTCGACGAAGCTATCAAATCCGAAGAGGACCGTATCGTCGTCATTCGGTTCGGACATGACTGGGATGCACAATGTATGACGATGGACGAGACGCTTTACTCGGTCGCAGAGAAGGTGCAAAACTTTGCTGTCATTTACTTGGTGGATATCACTGCGGTGCCGGATTTCAACAAGGTGTGTTGTCGTCGAATCGGTTTCTGTGGATGGATGACCTGAACGGCGGAATCCAGATGTACGAGTTGTACGACCCGTGTACGGTCATGTTCTTTTATCGGTGGGTGGCCATGTTCCGATCTGTCACGATTCGTTCATCTCTTGCTCGTAGTAACAAACATATCATGATCGATCTGGGAACTGGTAACAACAACAAGATGTGTGCATTCTGTTTTTTTCTTTCGTTCCAGCGTCTCACAGTTTATCGGATCTCTAGAAACTGGGCCATGGATAACAAGCAGGAGGTCAGCGAGTGCCGTCGTCTATCTGGATTCATCCATTCATCTTTCGATCTCGCTAGCTTATCGACATCATCGAGACGGTGTACCGTGGGGCGTCGAAAGGACGTGGTCTTGTCGTCTCGCCCAAGGGTCTGTCTGTGTTCATTCTCTGGCGCTTGCGCTTCTGATATGGTTCGATAGATTATTCGACTCGGTACAGGTACTAGCCTGGTTTGTACTGTAGATTGAAATGTGTACGTTGTCTGAATAAGGGCCGGCATTCTCGCGTTATGATGACATAATCCAATACGAATCTCCTAAGTTTTTGTTCCAACTTTGAGCGTGTCTCACTCTCGTCGTCGTCGTCGTCGTCGTCCACGATGTCCATCAGTCCAGCGCCCTCTTCGCCACCACAACTCATGTCCTCCGTCGCGGTGAGCACCGTCGCGTCGTCGCCACCACCCAGCGAAGGCCCCGCCATCCCCGACGCGGAAGTCGACACGCGCCAAGTACGTCCATTTCCCAATTCCCACTCCTGACGAACACGCTTACCCCACTCGTGATCTCGACCCACCTATCCAGTCCTCCGCGGTCCCAGACACTCCCGAAGATGACGACGTACGCGTATTTCCTTGTCCAATCTTCTCTCCACTCGGCGTCGCTCACCCTCTTTTGTCCACTAGCAATTCCAAGACCGATTCGCGCGCCTCGAACGTCTCCTCGAGAAATCCTTTACGTACTCCAATCTCCTCGGCGCACAGATGGACAAGGAAAAACGGACCTCGGCCTTGCGCGCCGCGATGCATGTCGCCTCGGCGCCTTCGGGGACCGCTACCGGTCCTGGGACACGAAAACGTCCCACACGCAGAGCACCCAAGCGGCGTCTTCCAGAAGAGTCCGAGGAAGAGGCCTCGCTCGATAAGTCGTTGACGGTCGAGTCTGTGGGTGCGGTTCAGGGCGGGGCGGATGCGACGGGACCGCGTCCCAATTTTTTACAGCCGTCGTTGGTGACGGGAGGCAAGTTGAAAGAGTATCAGCTCGAGGGTGTCGAGTGGATGGTGTCGTTGGATAAGAATGGCGTGTCGGGTATCTTGGGTACGTCTTCTGTGCGTCGAATTGTTTCGGTGCGTGGGTTGACACGTGTCTGTAGCGGATGAGATGGGTTTGGGAAAGGTGAGTCGCGTCCAGTAGTCTCGCCCTGTCGTTCGAACAGCCGACGTTGCTGCAAGACACTTCAAGCGATCGCGTTCAACGCGCATCTCCGCGAGTTGGGACATTTCAGGCCCTTCTTGATTGTCTGTCCACTCAGTGTCGTCCACAACTGGATCGACGAATTTCATCGGTTTGCACCTGCCGTCAGTGCCTTTTCAGTTCTTCATGACACGCACTCTCAAACATTCATGATGTCTGCAGATTCCGGTGTGTATGTACCACGGCCCACCTGCGGACCGCGCCGAGCTGCGACGCACCGTGATGCGCGAGCCAGATGATGGGTCCGAAGCGGTGGCTGCCCCCGGTGAACGGATCATGGTCACGCGGAGTCAAGCGCACAAGGGTAAAGGTAAAAAAGGTCAAGGAAAGGCACCGGCAACCAAAGCGCGCAAGAGCAGCCATGTCAAGCGACGCAAAGTTGATTTAGACGGGGACGAGGCGTCGGATGGAGAGGATGACGAGGACGAGGACGACCGTATACCTGCTACACGTTATACCCGTTCGCCTTCCAAGCGCACGTTGCCGCGTCAGACGAAAGAGACATTTCCGGTCGTTGTGACCACGTACGAGATGATCATTCGAGACCAGCCTCATTTGTCAAAGTACAACTGGGGCTATATCGTCGTCGACGAAGGCCATCGGTTGAAGAACATCAATTGCAGACTTATTCAGGAGATCAAGAAATACCCGAGCGCGGGGCGGATGATTCTGACCGGCACGCCACTCCATGTGCGTACCTTGTGCAAATCTTGGCGTAACATGTGTTGATGAACTGGTTTTTGCAGAATAACCTGTCAGAGCTATGGTCTCTGCTCAACTTTATTCTTCCGGATATCTTTGACGACTTGGATACCTTTCAGGAATGGTACGTCGGCACCGTGCTCTATCCCCGTGTTCTCGCTCTTGTTTAT
>JBBPQV010000245.1:0-28865 GCA_038092675.1 Boletus rufocinnamomeus
TGCATGACCAGGCAAGGTCATTAGCTAGCAATGGAAAGATCTATATTTTCATTTCAAAATTTAATTTAATTGAAATATGTATAATGTCATAGCATGTTAATGACAAGCCAGTGATGTCTCGCGGGACGAAAAGTGGATGGAAGACGACCCCACACCCATAGTAAACGGCAGCACCGGCCTTGTCAAACTCCTTCGCTTCTGTGACAAGGCGCGCGTGCACGGCTGTCCCTACGCATGGTCAGACACGTGTTGTATCGACAAGTCGAGCAGCGCAGAGCTCGAGGAGGCCATCCGCGCCATGTATAGGTGGTACAGAGACGCAGAAGTGTGCATCGTCCATCTCGCAGCGACAGACACCCTGGCAGATTTCGAGCACGAACCGTGGTTCACACGAGGGTGGACGCTCCAAGAGCTTCTCGCACCGAAACGGATCACGTTTTACAACAAGGACTGGGCTTCCATTTCTGTCAACAGCGCACGCCCGGCCGCCAAGTCAAGGAATGATAAAGAGGACTGGCGGGTATTGGGTACTGTCAGCAAAGTGACGGGTATTCCCGCAGGGGATCTGAGGCATTTTAGACCTGGATGTGAGCGTGTCTCAGAAAAGATGAGGTGGGCCTCTCGGAGGGGGACGACCCGAGTGGAAGACGTTGCGTATGCACTTCTTGGGATCTTTGACATCACGATGCCGATTTCGTACGGGGAAGGGCGGTGGGCATTCCATCGGCTGATGGAAGGCATCGCACAACGGTGTAGTGAGCCAGGGTTCTTTGCATGGGCGGGCGATGCGTCGCCTTATTCCCTCGCGCTTCCTTGTTCCCCCGCGTCCTATGGGATGCCAGTGCTGGACGTTCAAACAGCGACTGGCCTCCGGCTGACGGGCTCTGTTTTCGAAGAGGTTGGCGACCGATCGTACTCAATCACGAAGCTTGGGTTGCAGGTCAAGTTGCTTCTCTTGCCCGTGCGCTGGATCCAGCACGCACAGGGCTTGGGGAGTTATACCCTTTCGTTTACACAAGGGACGTTCTTGGAGACCAGTCCCAGTCCCACTCTGTCGCAGGCATATTACGAGATTTTCAAGCCAGAACAGTGTGTGCTCGGGGTCGTGAACTACACACGGGTCGAGGGCGATCGTGGGTTGCTTCGGGCGGGGGAAAGATATTTTTGTCTCCTGTTGAAGTCGAACGGGAGGTCGGATTACATTAAAGCACGCACGGATCAGGTGCTTGTTTGGCATTGCGTGGAGGGCGTCACGAAAGATTTAGAGGATGTCTGTTTGTTGAACACCCTTAGTTGCTATGGTCGCGATATCACTACTTAACGGGCTTCTCGCTTCCCTGATACCACAACTTGCGCTTCATGTGTTACCTTTAGATAGCTTTACATCGACAAAACCTTTATGTTGCAAGGGAGGTCAGAAAGCTGTAAAAGGCGAGGAATGCGGATGACGCCGAGGGACGATCTTGCACTCCCAACCAGCAGCTCTCCAAAAACCCCCAGTGAAGGTCATCGATGGGCCTGAAGCTCGGGCGCGCGGGGGTTTTGCCCTGATATAAACTTAGCACAATGTGCGCTGCCCTGCGAAACTCAGACCAAGGCATTTGACCAGATAACACCTGCTGACCATCATCGAGCCGCATGAACGGCACGCAAGCGATCAACTTACCAAAAGTCCATTACATCCAAGGGAGAATATGTCCATCGCCGTGCCGATGTCGCCCGATTGTACTTGGAGTAGTTCGGGTGGCATGAATCGGATAGTGACTGCGTCACGAAAATCCAAGTCTGCGCGAAGGTATGGAAGTCGTTCTGCTATTCGTTCGGAGACAGTCGAGAGGCCGAAGCCAGCCAAATAGGCACTTTGCTTTTCGTCGATGAGGATATTGGTCTGATGTCCCTCAGTGGGGCTGTCGTGACGGTGCTAGTGCTGGACAGGTGACGTACAGGGGTAAGGTCACCATGTATGACGGGCAATGAATGGACTGAAGCAACGTGAATCATAGAGTGGACCACATGACAAAGCAGAACGCACGATACTCCAGTCCACTCGAGATATCTACGAGCTGCAACCGACGATATATATGAGGTCTGGAAGCAAACGTCCCGAAGTTTAATCCGCGCACCAGTTGTAGTCGAAATTCAGTGGTCATTGTCGTGTCGTTCTGGAGTAAAAACTGATGCATATTTCCGTTAGGCATCCATTGAGAGACAAGGGCAACGAAGGGGCTAAATCTGGTGGTGATACCAAGAAATGGAAGCACATTGGGATGATCGAGTCGTCTCCATATTTCAAGCTCTCGACGTATTTCGAGAGATAGTTGCCGGTGGGCACCGTTAGGCTCCCGGGCGAACAGTCGCAAGGCCTTGACAGCAACCTGCACGAAGGTGAGCAGGTGTCACATCAGTGTAAATTTGGGCGTGTCCAACCGATTTTGAGCCAAGAGGATGGTGATATGTACAGCACCATACGTCTGCAAAAGGCCCGCCAGTGATAGGATGCTCGCCAAGTCGCACTATATGCTGGGTGAGGTCCGGGGGAAAGTCAGCAAATGTGATGCTGGCGAATCAACAATTGAGATGAGGTTTGAGACTGGGAAATGCACAAACGAACTTGTTCATGCAGGACACTTGTGTCTTCTAGCTACCGGTTAGCCTCACATACAACAAGCCCAGCAAGAGTCACTTGAATTCACTACATAGTCGTCTTACGTAATCCCTTTCGGTCGCACCGCCACTCCTCCGGCGTAAATACTACACGCTTCTCGGCGACGTCTCCCGTCAAGTTGTCCAGGACCTCCCAGCCCACTTCTTCCATCCCCACGAACATTTGAGCAACGAGGGCGAGGAATCGCTCAGCAGCGCGACTCGTGCTCTCCCGCCACCGGTGCAGTGGTGCCATACCTATCTTGTCAATGCGGGTCAGACAGGTTCCAATAAGTACTATACGGTGTATGACCTCAGGCACGTCAAACCCCGCTGCTGCATACGCCTGGCGGAGTATGTCATGGTTCGTCTTGCGATGCGCGAGCGGATATCCACGTCACACTTCCGTTTCAAAGTCAGATATCATGAGGGTACCCAGTGGCAGATTAAGATCGAATCTCCATGTACGAAGGCCCTCAACCGACCATGTCCCAGTTTGGACTACCTCCTGTTCCGTTTGTACCACTTGCGCCTGGACATGGAAGTGCGGCAAGTTCGGAGCATGGTGAGACGATGGGATCACCGGGCACTGCTCTGCCGAGAAAAAGGGCTAGTTGTATCGCTCACTCTGTAAATCCAAGGGTGACACTGCAAAATTGGAGTCATGACCATCGCTTCAATGGCGGCAGTGACATATTTTACAACAGCCTGCGCAATGCTTACAGGCAGCATGTTCCGTCAGCTCATGGAGTTCCTCCCTGCAATCCAGCTCACGCTTGCACGACCGTTCGAGAGCTCCTTCACTCTTCCTTTGCCCTTGAGCACACCCTCTACCCCCATTTCCCTTCCCACTCCCGTCCCTATGGCCATCACGCCATCCATACCATGACCCGCACCGCCTTCGAGCATACCCACCAAGCGCCCGATCATCTCCCCCTGCACCTCCACCGCGCTGCGCAGCTCTGATATCTGCCGACTAAGCTCCGTCTGGTTCTGAGCCAGCTTCCGATTGGACAAATCACGCTCGCTGCGGATGCCCAAGGACGCATCCGAGTCCGCATCCAGATCCACAGTCGGGTCTTGATCTTCATCGGTCTGGTAGTGCGTCAAAGCAACACATGGCGATTCAGCCCGCGCGTTAGAGTGCGACAGGTCCGACAGGGCGAGATGGACTTACTTCGTGTGGTGTCATCTGCTTCCAGACGATGCTGAATTCCCGCCCGAGCACAAAACTGGGGAGGGCGATCAGGAGCAGGCCAAAGGCGAGGAGTGGAACTGTGATCAAACGGCCGAGGATGGAGCGTGGTGTTATCTCGCCATAGCCCACCGTTGTGATTGCTGTTTCAAGGAAAATAAGAATAGAAGATCAAGGGATTAGGAATAACTAGTAAATGAGCGGATTTAAGACTCACTGACGAGGACGAACCTGGTAACAAGAGCAAGTGAGGCAGAATGAGGCATAGATTCAGGGGCCAAAAGGGACTCTTACCATGCAGCTGCTGGTATGGACTATTTGTGATGTTCAGACGTTAGAAAGGGGCCCAGGGTTCCGTTTTAGGCGTGCTTACAGCGAACTGGGATGGATCTCCATCAGCGTTGACGAATGTCCCGAGTGTATCGTCCCATGTTCCTCGCTCGACAAAGTACCTGCACAAATAAATTCGATTTGGGGCAAAGGGTGCAGTCAAAAAATGACGTACAGGAGTGTACTGAAGACCGTGAGCAACATCGCGATGAAGAAGCTCAGCGCGAGGAGTGCATGATGCGATCGTCGGATGGAAAGATACATGACCTCGATCGTTCTTTCATGGTGAGTGGGAGGTCAGACACACAGCCAAGAAAGGGTAACCCCGTCGACATGCTTACAAGAGAATTGTACTGTTGTTTCTGAAAGGTCGGAACACGCGCATGAGACGGAACATCCGAAGGATGGAAAACCGAAACAAGATAGACTGAATGGGTGATAGAACCTGAGCTGTCAATGAAACGGGGCTGAAAAGCGTACGGTGTCTTGTTGTAACATTATTTCGATATAGTAGGGCAGTATAGCCAACGCGTCTATAACACCATAGAATGCTGTTCATCGCACTCTACTCATGAGGGACGGACCATCAAGATTAATCAACGATGCAACGCACAAAACATCCATTTAACAAGTGTTATCCATGACCAACTCCAGGCGAAAAGTCGAGCACAGTATTCAACAGTGAATAACAGTACGAGACTGGTTTCCACTCCGAACCACACACGAGGAGAAATAGAATGGAAGCTCGGGACTGTCTCCAGAATGGTCACGATAGCGGAGAAGACGATAAGAGATGTCGAAGCAAAGTGTACAAGGAAAGCGGAGGATGAAGAGGTAGGTCGCTCGAGGAGCGCGAAGGCCGCGTGTTTTCTGGGTGATTTGACGGGATCTGGTCCTCCCTCAAATGGAGCAGAATTGGGAAATATGTCTTCGACATCCTGCGGGGAATGTGATCGTGTGTCTTCAGTCAAAAATCGAGTGGCTACGGATGAGATGCGGGCGAGTGGTATCGACTGAGACATGCGCGGAAGGACCTTGCTGAAACGGAGCAAAGATTTGGAAGAAGCTTAACTAGCTAACAGCCCGAAGAGGCTACAAAGTCAAGCTGGACTTACTGTTAAGCAGGTAAACTATTGACAAGCTGTGACATGTGTCGCGGAGACTTGCTAAACAAAAAAAGTATTTTTCCCATGCGACGCCCACGAGATAAATTCAAACCCATATTAGGTTTTCAAACTCAGGCGTGCTACACTTTTGTACAACCCGGATAGGCACTGGAGCTACTACTGTAGTGGTAGTTTTAAGCTCAGACTAGGTTACCTTGCTTGACAAGGTTTCTCTCACCCCCATAATCGTGGGAACAACTCACCACGGAAACTCCTTCCTTTTTTGGGATCTAATTTCCTTTTTTGGGATTCCCGTCTTTGGGATTTCCTTTTCGCGACACACCCAACCTTTACAACCCATAACCGTGGGATAACTTACCGGCCCTTGCCGCGACTACAGATGCGGCATGAGTTCTCAAATAAGCGCCAAGCAAGGTTCCCGCCGACGGCAAGTCGGCATTCCCAAGTTTTAAAACTCCTACATAACGGCCTGCTGGCATAAGCGGACTGCCGCCAATATTTGGATCGATCTCTTCTCGAGGTCCACTCAAGCTTCATACCACCATCTTCGGGCCTGAAATCCCCTGAACTTGCTGCTTTTTCTCACCTGGCATATGTGTTATCGTGTCGCTTGATACCTCATTCAACCCATCCGGCTTACAGGTTTAATTCCACCTATCAGTAGTGGCCCTGTTTGGTGGGCTACAACTTCCATCTTTGCTGGATATATCCGGCCGCGCTTCGATTGCTCAGCGCTTCCAACGGTACTACTTATAGCGGCCAATGCGCAGCTGAACCTTCTGACGTTTGTTTCCCTTGCCAACCATAACCCTTGTCATCGACAGTACAACCAGGTAAGGTTCCGCATGTTCCCGCTATCCTTGGTTAAATGTCCGTTTTGCTCAAAGTCGCACTAGCACCTCTACATTCACCTATATCCTTCAGAATGGGCGATTCAGACGCTCAACCAGAATCCACGTCACACGCCATGGATTCGGAGGTGATAACCCGCACCTATCAACAAGAGATGTTGGACGCTAGCTTGGTCGAAAATATCATCATCGCCCAGGATACGGGATCGGGAAAAACCCATATTGCAGTTCTACGCATGAAAATCGAATGTGACCGCGAACCGCACAAGGTGACATCGCCACTCTAGTCTGGAACTGTGACTTATCGACAACCACAAAGGTCTCGTGGTTCATTGCACCAACTGTGGCCCTCTGCGAACAGCAGCATGATGTGATCCGAAAAGCGATCGGATCCGTTGGACTCATTCATGGTGGTCTAGAGCCGAAACAGTGGACGGACCCTAACCTATGGAAGGATGTTCTCAGAAAAAACCGTGTTATAGTCTCCACTCCTCAGGTTCTCCTCGATGCGCTTAGTCACGGATACATCAATCTTGGCCGAGAGATCGGCTTCCTCGTCTTTGACGAAGCCCACCACGCAAATGACGCTCACCCGATGAACTGTATCATGCAGAACTTCTACTTTCAACTTCCTATCCGACTGTCCACCAGAGCCAGCAGCCATGGGCCTGTCAGGGAGGAAAGACCAATGATTCTTGGCCTGACTGCCAGCCCCATGTTTGGTGGCAATGCCGCTCAGGCGTTCAGGTGGACATTACTCCACTCAGGCTCTTCAGCCAACGGTTCTGATGGTCCTTGTTAGAATCCTGGAAATGAACCTCGACAGCGTCATTCGTAGCCCGAGACAACATCGTGTCCAGCTTGAATCATATGTTCACCGACCAGAGTTCAGGCACGTCTTGTACAACGTTCCGTGGACGTACAACACATGTTACATGGCTTCAAAGAACTTCCACGGACTCAAACAAGTGGCGGAGTCGATGGATATCCAGAAGGACCCCTACGTTCTCTCCCTCCGCGAAAGCCTAGCAAAAACGCCTCCTGGTCCCGATAGAAATCGTCTTGATCAAAAACTTTCCAAAACGATCCTGAAGAAGAATTCATACACATACAAGGGGATCAAAGAACTTTTCACTACCGCTCATGATATCTGTTTTGACCTTGGTCCATGGGCAGCGGACTGGTACATCCAACGTGTCGTCGAGATGGCTCTTGAGAATGCGTCTCCGTATAGCGAGATCACGACTGCGTGGCAATCCAGGGAAAAGGCATATCTCATCGATCATCTCAAACGTATCAATATTACGCCTGTGTCGTATGAGCCTCAGTCCATCGAGAATGGAATTTCAGACAAGCTCCGCGTCCTCATTCAAACATTGGAACAAGAGAAAGAACGTGTCGAGTCTTTTAACGAACCGTATAGCGGGATCGTGTTCGTCACGAGGAGGGATGCAGTGCTCTCGCTGGCTGCGGTTCTCGAACATCATCCTCGAACGAAGGATCGGGAGTCATTCAGAGTAGGGTGCCTCCTTGGCTCGTCGGAGAGTTCCTATCGCACCGCTTTCTTGGATATCACGCGGAAGATCTTACGCCAACCACAGGCTGAGACGCTAGATGACTTTAGATCCGGAGAAAAGAACCTTATCGTTGCAACTGCGGTCGCAGAGGAAGGCCTGGATATCCAAGCATGCGGAAACGTCATTCGCTGGGACGTCCCGAACAACATGGCAAGTTGGGTACAGAGCCGGGGTCGCGCCAGGAGGGAACGTAGCTCCTTTATCCTCATGTTCGAGTGTGGGGGTATCGATAACGTTCGTATCGCGCAGTTTGAGCAGCTAGAGAGAGACATGGTCGCGCAATACAACGCCGAGCGGAACGCTGTCAAGAGACCACAGCCGCTACCCTCGGAAACTGACGATGAGTTTGATCCACGCGAGTTTAAAGTTGAGTCCACAGGGTAAGTGGTTCGTGTTACTCAAGAATGCTTGTTCACGAGAATGTCTGCAGGGCATTGCTCACTCTCCAGGCAGCCGTTTCGCACCTGAACCATTTCTGCTCTGTCCTCCCGAACTCTAGGCATACTAGCCTTGTCGCGATTTATGATATCGATCCTCCTGATTTACCTGAGGGTTGGCATGCTCTCGACGACGATGAACAGCGAGGCGTCCCAGTGTACCAGGGACCTTTCGGCTGTACGTTGATCCTACCCAAACTTTTGCCGCTCGAACTTCGCGTCTACACCGTCGAACGAAAATACCCGTCGAAGCGGTCTGCATGCCAACACGTTGCATTTAAAGCCTATGTCGAGCTTTACAAAGCTGGGCTACTCAACGATCACCTGCTTCCCCTGACGAGCGTCGTTGAACCGCAACTGGAAGAGGAGGTGAAGGATATGTTGAAAGACATTGAGAAGCGTGGCGGGACGGCTTCTGTCACGAGCCAGGTGAATCCGTGGCTGCCTTCGAGCGAGGAGGAAGATTGGTGGTCAACGGAAATCACGGTTGAGGGGCTTCCTTCACTTACGCTGCTGACGCGCATCAAGATTCCTACGCTCGGCGCGGATGAGCTGCCCACTTTGCACCATCCACGGAAGGGTAGGATGAGGGTCAAACTCAGTCCCGGAAAAGTGGCCCGCTTGTCCCAAGAAGACCTGACGGCGGCGCAACAGAGCACTCGGAGGCTGTTTTGGAGTAATTGTGGCTCACGAATGCAATGGCCGCGCCTCGACTTTGCGTACCTATTTATCATCAACGCAGACCCAGATGATGAAACATGGTTGCCCCGACGTAGTTGGGCGATGAAGTTCGAAGAGCAGGTGGACTCGGAGAGAGTCCATTCCACCAATGCGCAAGTGTTTGCCTCGGAGAACGGATATCCAACGGACCTCACTTGGGTTCGTGACGGCCGGTCTTTCGGAAAGCTTCATCGTTTCGTTGGTTGGCATCACGAGAGACTCACGGAGGAAGAGGAGTCAGAAATATGCGCTCGTTCAATGTACTCGCGAATTGAGGAAGTTCGGGTGACATACCCTCTCCTCCTGGTCGAGCCTCTCCCAAAGAGATCCAACTTCCTACTTCCTCTCTCGGTTTCCAACGCAACTCCAAAGCCGTTCTTCCTCCTCGCCAGATACTCTTATCTTGAGCTTCTGTCTCCGACGGAATGTGAATATTCGACAATTATCCCTTCGATCCTTCGTCGTCTCGAGACAGCCATGATTATCAGGTCTCTCAGAAGCACCCTCTTCCCCCGCACTCCTCTTGCAGAGATACCCTCTCCATTCCTCACGACTGCAATGACTGCCCCCGTCGCCGGGGACCCATTTGATTACGAACGCCTCGAGTCGCTCGGGGACGCTGTGCTTAAATTTGTCGTCGCCGTGAACCTGATGGCTACATATCCATCGTGGCACGAGGGGTATTTAACAAGGCGCAAAGATCACGCTGTAGCGAACTCCCGTCTTGCCAAAGAAGCTATTCGCCGTTCCATTTTTCGGTGGATCATCCGTACACGGTTCTCACCCAAACGATTCAAGCCATTATACCTCACTGCACCAGAGGAGCCCGTCGTTGCCCCGGAGAACCCTCTTGAAGAAACCAATGAGGAGCCAGTGGTTGGAGGGGGCAAGACACGCAAGGCTGTGGAGGAACTGTCGACGAAGATGTTGGCAGATGTCGTCGAGTCTCTGATTGGTGCTGCATACCTCCACGGCGGGTTTGATCTTGGCGTGTCGTGTGTCAAGCTGTTCGGTTTAGGACTCGAATGGCGCACCCTCCCAGAATGTGTCGAGACGGCATTGTCCCGCGTCAAGCACACCGACGAGGTGTCAACGCAGTTGAACAGCGTGGAACGTATGTTGGGATACACGTTTCGGCGAAAGCTGTTGCTCGTCGAATCACTCACACACGCGAGCTATCAGTACGACGATCGAACGGTGTCGTACGAGCGCATGGAGTTTCTCGGGGACGCTCTGCTCGATATGGTCGTCGCCGATTTCCTGTACAAATATCCCGGGAGAGCGTACGCCCCGCACGACATCCACATTCGTAAATCAGCCGTCGTGAATACCCATTTCCTCGCGTACATCTGCCTTCGAAGCTCGCTCGACGTTGACGCGAGTATGCCCGGGCCCGGTCCACGCGGCAAGATCGTGATGCAAGCCAAGACGAACACAATCCACCTCTTCCAGTGTCTCCAGCACTCGAGCCCCGTTCTCCTCGAAGACCAAAAACTCACCTTTCATCGGTACGGCAAGGTGAAGGACGAGATCGAGGAAGCATTGACGACGGGCAAAGTGTTCCCCTGGGCAGCCCTCACGCGATTACAAGCCCCAAAACTGTTCAGCGACATGGTCGAGAGTCTGATCGGGGCGGTGTACCTCGACTCGGAAGGGAACATGGACACCGTGAAGGCGCTACTTCGGACGTTGGGTGTGTTGAAGCATCTGGACCGTATCATACGTGACGATGTGGACGTGTTGCATCCGGTCTCGAGGCTGTCTGTCTGGGCATCGCGTCAGCAACTGCCGATCACGTATGAGTATAAAGAAGACAAGGGGCTGGTGATTTGTACGATCAGCGTGGAAGGACGAGACGGGGTGAGTGCGAGCGCGGAAAAGAGGGGACATGCGAGTCAGGAAGAGGCTCGGTTCGCTGCGGCGGAGAAAGCAATCTCTGTGTGGGAGGTGAAGTGAGCTGTGGTGGTGCTCAGCGAGCGAGATCCCGAGGGGGTTTGTCCGAGCCAGAACAGTGTGAGATGGGGAGAATGTGTAGAATTCTTGGTGGAGCGGAAATGGTGATGAGAATCAAGCACATAGTAGCACGTTGTAGACAAGGACGCTAATACTTTGAATCGTATCACTTTGCTAAGCAGGGTCGGACCCGCAGTGGGTGCTTGATTCCTAAATGGCAACTGCTCTCCAACTGACAAGTAGGCAATCAATCATCGTATTTGATTCTGAAGGTCAGTCTGAATCTACAGTGATACCATTGCAGAATGTCATGCAGAGGCTGTGTTTGATACGGTTGGAAGCGTCGGTTGACCATCGATACCGTACCCGGAGAACGGTGAATGTCTGATCGCAGCCCGAACGCAACTAGCGCCAGTTACAAAACGACGATGTGGCTACACCGCTTCAAAGTTACAATGTACTACTAGAGAACACGATCATGGCCATATTGTTAGACTTCGTTGTTGGCGATCGCCTGGGTCTCTTCCAAGGTCTGTTCTTCCACGATTGCAGACGCATCAGCCATCCAGGGCTCATAAGGGTCGCCCCACCGCTGAAGTTGGGGTCAGCAGAGTGAAGTTTCGACAGAGGGAGTGGCATACAATGTTGTTTCCAACTTGCTTTTCGGTTTCCCCCTGCTCCTTCAGGATATCAGAGGCAGCGTAGCGCCAGGTACTAAAATCATTGGACCAATTCTGAGATGGGTGTCAATTGGGCGAGGCTTCCACGAGCATAGGGACATAAACACATACAGGCACCATGTTGTGAGATTGTATGCGGATGAATCAGGCGAGAAACGTTGATGCTTTTGCGAGAACGTTTGGATGTGTTCGTGCTCATTTCGAGACCGCCTTTTATCCCCCTGCGTAGACCAAACAATCCATCACATCTTGACAGATGATGGTCATGCATTTGGCTCTTTCGAGTCTAGCCATGCAATGTGACTAATGTGACTTTGTGGATTGAATGGGCCATGGGGAAGCGATTCTACAATAGGGGTTATTGTATTGTCCCGTACGTAGTACTTCATGCGGCACAATGTGTTCGGGGTAGTTGCCGTAACGGGTGTTACTTACAGGGCATAGATCATCTTCAGAGGAGTCTCGACTCGCCCGGATCTGAATAAATTCTCGGCTAACGACCCTCGGTTTATTGACGCTTGTCGCTAAATCGCTGATCGGCTCGGTCACTTTACCAGCAGAAGATGAGGTTCCTGGACCGTCAGGCGATCAGTCACGCTTCAAGGGCAAAGATTGAACGAAACATTCCTATAGACGGAGCCACTGACCACCGAATCAACGCAGTGAAACAACACTTGGACTGCGGAGTCATGCATTGGATTTTGGATGGCCTAGGAAGCCCAGTCGGTGGGTGCTCAGCAATGATCTCGTCATCACGTTCTGCTAACAGGTACATACCAGGTTACCACCCTTCGGCGGCTTGTTCGTTTCTGGCAGCTTGACGTTCAAATTCGGCTCCACAAATCAGCGTGTCACTTCCCTGCAACACGTGCCAGTGGATCCGGGGAACTGAAAAAAATACGACATTGTGACCACATCTCATGCCTTCTTACATTACATAGAAGCCTGATGGACCTGTCAGTAGTGGCGGTTCTGATGGAGGTGGTCAGATCTATCGAGGCCGATCTTTCTTCCGCAATATCGCCTCCGGTATTACGCTGGTAAATCATAACATTATCACAACTTATAGTACTTACGTTCTGGGGGGACGGCCGGGACCAATTTGAACGTTCAGCGGAACAACGATGGAGCCACAAGATTCATCCATCCATCCTTAATCAGCCTGCTAATACTCATGTTGTTGCAACGATCGACGTCCTAAGCTTGCACTATAATGTGATTGAATCGAACGAGACAAATACATGCTATGTTACAGACCGGTTTCTTCCATTGTGCCCCTCTCAGCCTTGAGCTTGGCCTCGGCCTGTTCTCTGGCGATCCGAGCCCGGTAGGCGGCTGTGCTCCCCGTGTTATCCAACCACCATTTACCCCACGTTACGAGCTATAAAGGAGGGGGTGCACAATTGGGGTCAATGGAGGAAACACTGGAACAACCTCTGATCTCACCTTCGGGTCTGCCAGCTTTCCGGCTGCCAACTGCGACTTGCGTTCGATTTGGTCGGGCATCAAATCGTACTTGGAACGATCGAGTGGCTTCAAGAATCAAGATCATGTGTGAACATCCGTCATCTGAACCCAACTATGTTACTCACCTTGGCGAGCTCAATGGTCGGTGCTTCCGCCCCGCCCTCTGCATTGTTTCTCGATCGCACGGGTGTGAGCAGGCCGCACTCCGAGCAATACACGTCATGCATATTCTCCGCGCCTTGGCGTCCGTTCTTGAGCGAATTGAACATGAACTCGCGCGTGTGGACTCCTCGCCGGAGTGCTGTCCATACCCTGACCAAAATCACCAGTTAGCATTGTCCTAATTGTAGCCCTCCGGAAGGCGACCCACCAGTCAATGAATTCAGTATACTTGCCGCACCCTTCACATGGCGATGGAAGGCCAACCACTTTTGTCCCACCCAATCCTGTTTCCTGGAAATCGCGGCCAGCAAAGATTTGATTGAGTCTGAGGTATTCGTCCTCCGTGATGTACCATAGATACATTTCTGGGTCATCTTCGCGATGATTGAGGAGTTTCACGGGAGGTTTGATTTTGTTGGCTGACTGCAGTGCAATGGCTGTGAGATACCAGAGGAGGCAAGGGAAGGACTCACAGGAATAAAGGATACGTCTTGGTTAACGACTGGCATGGTCGAACTGGTTGATCCGAACGGCGTCGGTTCTCGACCAGTAGTAACCTGGCAGTTATATGATCTCCTTGCCCATCACGGAAAATTTCTTGCAAGTTCGGTTCGGTATACTCCTTGCGGGCCTATCATAGACTCATCGATGAATCATTGCATGTTCGCGTGTCACGGCATAGGTTAGGTTCAGACCAACCGGTGGCAAGAAGCTAGCAGTCCCGAGCACGTCGCCTACAATTCAAACTGCGCTGTGCCAATACGAGAGAGCGCCACTAAAACCACCTCTTTTATGTAGCTCCTGATGTATGCGTGTCGTCAGCATCTGTGACTGCGATGAGCATGTCAACACGCAGGGAGTAATGAATGCATGTGGGGTGACCTCCCTGCGGCGCTGGCAGGTAACGACAGACCAGGAATTGCGAGTCTAGAGTCGTAAGTAATGATATCGTATGGATGGTAATCCTGCCCAAATAATCCATTTCGTTACCGGGACCGTGGTAAGGATGATAGCTGACGCAGTCATGCAGTCTGTGGAGCCGCCAAAGACTTGCATTGGTGAGGGTGTGCTTGCTAGAGGCGTTCCACCAAACTTCAACGGGAACGCATGGCGATTCCCACGCCTCGAGGTGCAAATCCTTTTTCAGCGACCGCAAAGTTGGAGGGGTTGTTCTTCTCTTGTTTTATTCACCACTGCTTCCCAACACATGAATGCCTTGAACATCTTCTCAGGCAAACCAGAGAATCCAAGAATCCGCCCATGCCATGTGACCTAGGGATTGTTAATCGTGTAAGTATTCAAATGATTACCGCGCAACCCGTCACCAGACAAGCGTGCGAGCAGTGTGAATTTGTATGCGCTGGGGTATCCGCGACCCGTTCCCCTGCTTGGTCAACGTGACTATTGTCGGGCCGCAGGTTATACACAAATCCTTGCTGCCACTGGACTAGTGTGGCGGAGATAAGGGTTGACAATGGCCAACCCTGCAAACTGCTGAGCCGAGGACGTACACGTACAATTTCCAGCGATGAGTCGGTGACAGTCGTACCGAGTGCCTGTCAAGAATCGTACGTATGCGTCCGGGGTGATTGATCTCATTCAACTGGAAAAGCAGATTCGAATTTGTCCAAACGTGACTCGACCCACTGCGAGGAAAGTCATTGAGGCGAGTGTATGCCGCCATGTGGTAAGATGCGGGCCCTGATAACAATTACTCCAGTTGTCTTTGCATCGTGTTGTCATCATTCAAGTGGATCGAGTCAATCAGGATTAGGCTCCGAAAGGCAGTATGAGATTTCCGTCTTGGGTTGCTCGGTTCAACGAGGTATGTACAGTGAACCGAACTACAGTGCTCCTTGTCGCTTCTGACTCCCACAACAGTCAGAGGCCCGGCATGCACCGCACCCTGGCTTGCTCTTGTGAGAATGATGATTTTGGCCGGTGCGATACTATACCCTCTCTGGTCGAATCCGACCTGAGGTTTGCACGTTTGAGGACCGTCGCCGCGATGCGCAACACTCACCTTATCCGGATGCACCTTCGCAATCGCCCTCACATACACCCCTTTGACCTGCTCACTACCCCCGACATCCCAACTTTACACCACGCGAGCTTGGGCCAGAGTACGCTCTCATCCAGCGATGTGAGGAGTGCACGGATGTTACCCTCCCGACTAGATTTTCATGCAGTCGGGCGGGCGTCCACGGCGTCTTTGCATGCCAAACGCGCAGTATCTTCGGTTTTCTGGGTGTTGTTGGTAGAGCGGAAGGCGTGAGGATTGCAGAAGGTGGCGGAGATGCAGATCTGGATGTGGGTTCGGGTTTGGGACGTGAATGGGGCGTAGAATTGGGTTTGGGCTTTGGAGGGGCAGATTGAGATGGGGCCTCACGCGATTACAGGCACACAAGCTCTTCAGCGACATGATCGAGAGTCTGATCGGGGCGGTGTACCTCGACTCGGAAGGGAACATGGACACCGTGAAGGGGCTGCTTCGGACGTTGGGCGTGTTGAAGCATCATCTGGACCGTATTATACGTGACGATGCGGACGTGTTGCATCCTGTCTCGAGGCTGTCTGTCTGGGCGTCGCGTCAGCAACTGCCGATCACGTATGAGTATAAAGAGGACGAGGGGCTGGCGATTTGTACGATCAGCGTGGAAGGACGAGACGGGGTGAGTGCGAGCACGGAAAAGAGGGGACACGCGAGTCAGGAAGAGGCTCGGTTCGCTGCAGCGGAGAAAGCAATTTCCGTGTGGGACGTGAAGTAAGTCGTGGTGCCGTGCAGCGACCAAGATCTCGAGGGGGTTTGTCCGAGCCAGAAAAGTGAGATGGGGAGAACGTGTAGAATTCTTGGTAATGAGCGGAAATTGAGTTGAGAATAAAGTACACGGCAGGACGTTGTAGAAAAGGATGGTGCTTGATTCGGATACGGCTACTGCTCTTCAACCGATCGTATTCGATTCCGAAACATGATTTGCAGGTCATTTTGAATTCATTGATACCATTAAATGTCGTTTCTCGCTCTAGTATGCGTTTGATACGGCCGGAAATGTCGGTTGGCCGTCGATATGATACCCGAGGAACATGGTGAAGGTCAACAATTTGTTCATGTTACACGTTGATCGTAGCCAGAATACAATCACCGCCAGTTACAAAATGGCGATGGCTACACCACTTCGAAGTTACAATGTACTACTACAGAACGTGACCGTGGCCATATTGTTCAGGGACTTCGTTGTCGGCAATTGCCTGGGTCTCTTCCAAGGTTTGTTCTGCCACGATTGCAGACGCAGCCATAACCCAGTCTCTCTGAGGACCCCACTTCTGAAGTGGGGGTTAGCGGAGTGAAGTTTCAACAGAGGCAGTGGCGTACTACGGTGTTTCCAACTTGCTTCTGGGTTTCCTCCTGCTCCCTGACGATATCAGAGGCAGCGTGGAGCCAGAGACTACCATTATCGGGCCACCTCTAGATGGATGTCAATTTGATGAGGCTTCCATGAGCATAGAGACATAAACACATACAGGTATCATGTTGTGAGATTGTATGCAGATGAAACAGGTAAGAAATGTTGATTCCTTTGCGAGAACTTTTGGATGGGTTCGTGCTGATTTCGAGACTGCCTTTTATCCCCCAGCGTAGACCAAAAAATTCATCACATCTTGACAGACGGCTGTTGACGATGGCCATGCATTTGGCTTTTTTGAGTCTAGCCATGCAACGTGACTGATGCACTTTGTGGATTAAATTGGCCATGGGGAAGCGATTCTGCCAGTACAATAGGAGTTATTGTCCCGTACGTACTTCATCCCAAAGTGTTCGGGGTAGTCTCCGTAACAGGCGTTACTTACGGGGTATAGACCTTGAAACCTCCTGACTGGCCCGGATCTGAATAAATGCTCGGCTAACGGCCCTCGACTTATTGGCCCTTGTCGCTAAATCGTTGATCGGCTCCGTGACTTTGCCACCGGCAGAGGATGAGGGTTCCTGGACCGTCAGCCCCATCGGTCAAGTTTCAAGGGCAAAGATTGAACGAAACAGAATTCCTATACATCATTAGAGCCACTGACCACCGAATCAACGCAGTGAAACAATGCTGGGACTGTGGAGCCTTTCATTGGATTTTGGATGGCCGAGGAAGCCCAGTTGTTGGATGCTCAGCGCTCAGCAATGATCTCGTCCTCACGTTCTGGTAAAAGGTACATACTAGTACTAGGTTACCAGCCTTGTTCGTTTCTGCTTGATGTTCAAATTCGGCTCCACAGGTCTGAGCGTGTCAGTGTCGCGTTCCTGCAACACGTGCCAGTAGATCCGAGGAATGGAACAAAAAATACGACATTGTGACCTCATCTCATGCATTCTTGTACATAGTGGAAGCCTGATAGACCCGTCAGTGATGGCGGTTCTGATGGACGAATAAAATGACGACACACATACATGAGAGGTGCGGTGCGTGATGCGCTGTGGGAGACAGAGACTAGGAACAACAAATATTGTAGTTCGGTTTACGGGGAGTCGAATCTAGGGGACCAGGACGGCAATCCCGACCAGGTAATCAATTCTGTCACTGAGACCGAACTTCAACCATTCCTTGGCAAGGACGATGGCTGACCCGGTCTGTGCCGTCGGTGGGGGTGTGGTTGCAAGAGGCGTTCCTCGGAAGCGTGCGGTGACTCCCACGCCTCGAAGTTCGAATCCTCTTTCAGCGATCGCAAAGTTGAAGGGTTGTTTTTCTCTTGTTTCACGCCATGTGAACTAGGGGTTATTACTTATGCAAGTATTCAAACGATTTCCGCAACCCTTCACCAGACAACCATGCGAGCAGTCTGAATCTGTACGCACTGGGCATCCGCGACCCGTGCTTCTACTTGGCCAACGGATCTGTTTGTGTTCTCTTCCGGAGGTCAACAGTGGTCACGTCTTACAAAATGTGATGGTTTCAAAAACATCATGACAACGGATTCCCGGTCGGGAAGAACTCAACAGTCCTGGTACAACCTCGCCATCCCTCACCTGCTATATTACATGGTCGCGCAATACAACGCTGAGCGGAAGGCTGTCAAGAGACCGCCGCCGCCACCCTCGGAAACTGACGATGAGTTTGATCCATGCGAGTTTAAAGTTAAAGTCGAGTCCACAGGGTAAGTGGTTGGCATTACTCAAGACCGCTCGTTCACGAGAATGTCTGCAGAGCATCACTCACCCCCCAGGCAGCTGTTTCGCACCTGAGCCATTTCTGCTCTGTCCTCCCGAACCCTAGGCATACCGGCCATGTCGCGATCTATGGTATTGATCCTCCTGATTTACCCAAAGGTTGGCATACTCTAGACGACAATGAACAGCGAGGCGTCCCACTGTACCAGGGACCTTTTGGCTGTACGTTGGTCCTGCCCAAAGTTTTGCCGCCTGAACTTTCCATCTACAGCGTCGAGCGAAAATACCTGTCGAAGTGGTCTGCATACCAACATATTGGATTTATAGCCTGAGTCGAGCTTTACAAAGCTGGGCTGCTCAACGATCACCTGCTTCCCCTGACGAGCGTTGTTGAACCGCAACTGGAAGAGGAGGTGAGGGGACATGTTGAAAGACATTGAAAAGCATGACGGGACGGCTTCTGTGACGAGCCAGTTGAATCCGTGGCTGCCTTCGAGCGAGGAGAAAAATTGGTGGTCAACGGAAATCACAGTCGAAGGTCTTCCATCACTGATGCTGTTGACGCGCAGGCAGTTGATGAACTCTCGACGAGTCTCCGATTGGTGCTGCAGGCGGGTTCGATCTTGGCGTGTCGTGTGCCAAGCTGTTTGGTTCAGGACTCGTGTTGAGATGGCATTGTCCCGTGTTGAGCACACCGACGAGGTGTCGGCCCAATTGAATAACGTGGAACGTATGTTGGGATACACGTTTCGGCGAAAGCTGTTGCTCGTCGAGTCACTCACGCATGCGAGTGATCAGTACGACGATCGGACGGTGTCGTACGAGCGCATGGAGTTTCTCGGGGACGCTCTGCTCGATATGGTCGGCGCCGAAGTCTTGTACAAGTATCCAGGCAAAGCGTACGCCCCGCGCGACACACATTCGTAAACCTGCCGTCGTGAACACCCATTTCCTCGCGTACATCTGCTTCGAAGCTCCCTCGACGTTGACGCGAGCATGTCCGCACCCGGTCCACGCGGCGAGATCGTGAATACAACCCAAGACGAACATGATGCACCTCACTTCTAGTGTCTCCAGCACTAGAGTCCCGTTCTCCTCGAAGACAAAAAACTCACCTTTCATCGGTACGGTAATGTGAGTGACGAGGTCGAGAAAGCATTGACGACGGGTAAAGTGTCCCTCTAGGCAGCCCTCACGCGATTACAAGCCCCCAAGCTCTTCAGCGACATGATCAAGAGTCCCACTGGGGCGGTGTACCTCGACTCGAAAGGGAACATGGAAACCGTGAAGGCGCCACTTTGGACGTTGTGCGTGTTGGGGCATCTGGACCGTATTATATATGATGATGTGTACGTGGTGCATTCGGTCTCGAGGTTGTCTGTCTGGGTGTCGCGTCTGCAACAGCCGATCACGTATAAGTACACGGAAGAGAAGGGGCTGGTAATTTGTACGATCAACGTAGAGGGACGGGAGGCAGTGAGTGTGAGCGCGGAAAAGAGATGACATACGAGTCAGGAAGAGGCTCGGTTTGCTACAGCAGAGAAAGAAATCTCCGTGTGAGAGGTGAAGTGAGCTGTGGTGCTGCGCAGCGGGCGGGATCTCGAGGGGGTTTCTCCGACATCAGCAGATGTTACCGCCGGAGCCAAAAAAGTGTGAGATGGGGAGAAGTATAGAATTCTTGGTGATGAGCGGAAATGGACTCGGAGATGAGCCTCATAACGTACACGGCAGGACATTGTAGCAAAGGATGATAATGCTTTGAATCGTATTACTTTGCTAAGCAGCGACGTGCGGGTGCTTGATTCCCAAACGGTGCACGAGGGATAGAGCGATAGCAGGAACTTGAACGAGCGGCGAGGTAGCGGGTCCCAGCAGCTTAGTCAGCACAATAGAAGGAGCACGTGTAGCTAGGGTTGTTGTCTCACCATCAGAGCGACAGACTCGCACTCTACACTGGCTCAACGGCAACTGCTTTCCAACCGACACCCGATCGTATTTGATTCCAAAGCTTTATTTGCAGGTCCGTCTGAATTCACAGTGATACGATCGAATGTCATTTCTCGTTCTATGTGTTTGATTCGGTCGGAAACATCTATTCAAGATTGGCCGTCAATATCATACCCGAGGAACGGTGAATGTCAATATTATTCGTTCTTGTTACACGTTGATCGTAGCCCGAATTCAACTACCGCCAGTTACAAAATGGCGATGGTTACACCACTTCGAAGGTACAATGTACTACTACAAAACATGACCATGGCCATATTCATCAGGGACTTCGTTGTTGGCGATCGCCTGGGTCTCTTCCAAGGTTTGTTCTTCCACGATTGCAGATGCATCTGCCATCCAGAGTAAGGGCCACTCCTGAAGTGGGGGTCAGCTGAGTGAAGTTTCGACGGAGGCAGTGTCATACAACGTTGTTTCCGATTTGCGTCTGGGTTTCCTCCTGCTCCTTCAGGATATCAGAGGCAGCTCCGACCCAGCTGGTTCCCCCAAGCCACAACTGAAATGGAGGTCAATGGAACGAGGCTTTCACGAGCACAGAGATCTGAGCACATACAGGCATGTTTGTGAATCTGTATGCGGATAAAACAGCTGAGAAACGTCGAAGCTTTTGCGAGCACGTTTGGATGTGTTCGTGCTGATTTCAAGACCGCCTTTTATCCCCTGCGTAGACCAAACAATCCATCACATCATTTGGCAAGTCTACGCGACTGATGACTTTGCGGATTGAATTGGCCATTGGGAAGCGGTTCTACAATAGGGGTTATTGTCCCCTACGTACTTCAGGCCGCCCTGCCCACGCCGTTGTGTTCGGGGTAGTTGCCGTAATGGGCGTTACTTTCACGGCATAGACCTTCAAAGTCTCATGATTGCACGAATCGCGCAGCAAGAGGCAGTCTTAATAAATGCTCAGCTAACGGCCCTCACTTTATTGACCCTTGTCGCTGAATCGCTGATCAGCTCAGTAACTTCCCCATCGGCGAGGATGAGGTTCCTGGACCGTCATCGGTCAAGGGCGGAGATTTTGAACGAAATTATAAAGCCACTGACCACTGAAACAGCGCAGTAAGACAGCGCTTGGACTGTGGGGTCTTCATTGGATTTTGGATGGCCGAGGAAAGCCCAGTCGGTTGATGCTCAGCATTAATGATCTCGTCATCACGCTCTGCTGAAAGGTACATACTAGGTAACCTTGTCCATTTCTACTTGTCACTTAACGTTCATATTCGGCTCCACAGATGAGTGTGTCACATTCCTGCCAACGGCCCCGTGCTAGTGGATCCGAAGGACGAAAATAAAAATACAACATTGTAACCACATCTCATACCTTCTTGCAACAAAGGCCTGATGCCTGTCAGTGGTGACGGTTCTGATGGAGGCGGTCAGATCTATCGAGGTGGATAATTTTCTCGCGCACTATCGGCCCCCGTAATTTACAAACACTGGTAAAATCATATATCGTCCTACGTTATCACAACGGGCACTCACGTTCTGAGGAGATGGTCGGGACCAAATCTAACGCCCAGCAGAACAACGGCAGTAGAGAAAAGTGGGTACCGATCAGTCATTAGACGGGGTAACTGATAATGCTGAGTTTGGAAGTCGACGGATCGAAGACGGGTAAAGAAGCAAACTTGATGCGCCTTGTCCTACATCGAGTAAGCCTCATCTGTGTTTGAAGAGCCACGAAACCACGGACTGCACCGCAATAGCGCTATGAGCATCCCAGCGGGGGGAGTACTCTTTGATTAGCTTCCCTTCACGTAAGTCAGCGTGATGCCCAGAAGCGCTGCTACGACGGAGGCTTGATAAGATCGTAACCTTGCATCTATGGCGAGCCCGTCGAAAGCTATGACCTGGCGCATGGCAGGTGTTCCCCGCCAGTTTCTTCAAATACTAGAACAACGGGTGAGTCTCGGACCGGGCGAGCCTTGTTCTCGATGAAGTCTAGCTGACTGACCCGCACTTTCCGAAATGTCCCAAGGCTCTTCGGTGACCAGGAGGGCGATGGAGCCAAAGATTCGTCCATCCTACTTGATCCGCCTACTGATACTCATGTTTTTGCAACGATCAACGGTCCTTGCACTATCATGGGATTGAATCGAAGAGACAAATACATGCTGTGTTACAGACCGGTTTCTTCCGTTGTGCCCCTCCCAGCCTTGAGCTTGGCCTCAGCCTGTTCTCTGGCGATCCGAGCCCGGTAGGCAGCCGTGCTCCCTATGTTATCCAACCACCATTTGCCCCACGTTACGCGCTATAAGAGAGGAGGTACATCATTGGGGCCAATGGAGGAGACACTGGAACAACCTCTGATCTCACCTTCGGGTCTGCTGGCTTTCCAGCTGCCAACTGCGACTTGCGTTCGGTTTGGTCGGGCGTCAAATCATATTTGGAGCGATCGAGTGGCTTCAAGATGATGTCTGGATCTGAACATCCGTCATCTGAACCTAGCGATATTACTCACCTTGGCGAGCTCAATGGTCGGTGCTTCGGCCCCGCCCTCTGAATTATTTCCGGATCGCACCGGTGTAAGCAGGCCGCACTCTGAGCAGTACACGTCATGCATAGTCTCCGCGCCTTGGCGTCCGTTCTCGAGCGTCCTCCGTGATGTACCACATATACGTTTTCCCGGTCATCTTCGCGATGATTGAGGAGCTTCACGGGGGGTTTGATTTTGTTGCCCGACTGTAGTGCAATGGGTATGAGATACCAAAGGAGGCGAGGGAAAGACTCGCGGGAATAAAGGATACGTCTTAGTTAACGACTGGCATGGTCACGGTCGAACTTGTTGATGAGCCTCGTCGGTTCCCGACCAGTAGTAGCCTGGTGATTATATGATCTCCCACTTGGTTAGATGCCTTGCATATCACGGAAAATTTCCTGCGGGTTCTGTTCTGTATGTCCCTTGCGGTATCGTGATGGAAACATCAATGACTGCATATTCGGGTTAGGAGAGGCGCTATTGTCACACCATAGTTTGGGCCCAGACCAACCGGTCAAGAAGCCAGGTCGTCGAAGTCACGTTTAGACAAATGCATCTGCCTTTTCTAAGGTTGAGGGGCGTCGGAACGGTCGGACAGATGCGTACAATTCTTGCAAAGGCAACTCGCCGAAAATTATACGTGCACGTCCTCGGTTCAGCAGTTTGCGGGACTGGCCATTCTCAACCGTTATCTCTACCACAACAAGGATTTATGTACAACCTGGGGCCCGACAATAGTAGTCACGTTGACCAAGTAGACTCAGGAACGAGTCGCGGATGCCCAGTGCGTACAGATTGAGACTGCTCGCACGGTTGTCTGGTGACGGGTTGCGGGAATCGCTTGAACACTTGCACAAGTAACAACCACTAGGTCACATACCATGGGCCGATTCTTGGATTCTTTGGCTTGCCTACATTTCAAAGAGGATGTTCAAGGCATTCGCGGGTTGGAAAGCAGTGGTGAGTGAAACAAAAGCAGAACAATTCTTCAACTTTGCAATCGCTGAAAGGGGATTTGAACATCGAGGCGTGGGAGCGCCCTGGCCAGCAAGCACACCCCCACCGATGCGTAGTATTCGATGGCTGCAGACTGCGTTACCTAATGGCATCATCCTGACCAAGGAATGTTTGAAGCTTGGTCTCGGTGACGGAATTGATTACCTGGCCGGGATCACCATCCACTAGATACCATTACTTATGACTACAACTCTCGACTCGCAATCCGTGGTCTGTCATTACGCTGTGGGGGACACAGGAAGGTCACCCCACATGTATTCATAAATCCCGCAGTCGCAAGCAGTATGATGGTTTTCACGGTCGTCCGTGGGGGACCCATGGGACGGTCGAGGTGATCTCTATGGACCAAACGACGTGGACGTGGATGTTTGGGCACAAAGCACAGAGCCAACGAATTCAAGGGCCATTGAGCCATCTGGACCGTATCATATGTGACGATGTGGACGTGTTGCATCCGGTCTCGAGGCTGTCCATTTGGGCGTCGCATCTGTCTGCAACAGCCGATCACGCATGAGTATACGGAGGAGAAGGGGCTGGTGATTTGTATGATCAGTGTGGAGGGACGAGAGGGAGTGAGTGCGAGCGCGGAAAAGAGGGGACATGTGAGTCAGGAAGAGGCTCGGTTCGCTGCAGCGGAGAAAGCAATTTCCGTGTGGGACGTGGAGTGAGCCGTGGTGGTGCGCAGCGGGCAAGATCTCGAGGGGAGCTAGAACAGTGTGAGATGGGGAGAAAGTGTAGAATTCCTGGTGACGAAGCAGAAATGGAGATGATGAGAATAGAGTACACAGCCACACGTGTAGACTTGGAAAAGGATGGTAATGCTTTGAATCGTACCCGTACTTTGCTGAGCAGCAACCTACGCCGGGTGCTTGATTCCGAGTCCTAAACGGCAACTACTTTGAAACCGACAAGTAAGCAACTGATCACATTTGATTCCGAATCTTGATTTGCATGTCAGTTTGAATTCACATTCTCGTTCTGTGTTTCATACAGTCAGAAACGTCGACTCAAGTTGGCCGTCGATATCATACCCGAGGAACACGGTGAATGTCAACAATTCGTCCTTGTTACACGTTGATCGTAGTCTGAATGCAACCACCGCCAGTTACAAAACGACGATGGCCACACCACTTTGAAGTTACAATGTATTACTACAGACCATGACGATGGCCATATTAATACTGTTCAGCAGCCGTGGCTTCGTTGTTGGCGATCGCCTGGGTCTCTTCCAAGCCTTGTTCTTCCACGATTGCAGACGCACCACTCCACCAACCGTCCCACCCCTGAAATGAGGGTCAGTAGAGTGAAGTTTCGACAGAGACAGTACCATACAATGATGTGTCCAAGTTGCTTCTGGGTTTCCTCCTCCTTCAGGATATCAGAGGCAGATGGGAAGGAGTTACTAAACGTCGCAGCAGTCTGAGATGGGTGTCAATGGAACGAGGCTTTCACGAGCACAGAGACATAAGCACATACAGGCATGTTTGTGAATTTGTATGTGGATGAAACAGGTGATAAACGTTGATGCTTTGCGAGAACGTTTGGATGTATTCATGCTCATTTCGAGACCACCTTTTATACCCTTGCGTAGACCAAACAATCCATCACATCATATGGGTCTTTTGAGTCTGGCCATGCAACACGACTGATACACACTTTGCGGATTGAATTGGCCGTGGGGAAGCAATTCTACAATAGGGGTTATTGTCCCCGACGTACTGCACGCCGATGTGTTCGGGGTAATTGTCGTAACTGGCGTTACTTGAAGGGTATAGATCTCGACAGTCTGACACTTACCACCGAATCAATGCAATGAAACAGCGCTTGGACTTCGGAGTCATTCATTGGATTTTGGACGGCCCAAGAACTTGAAGCCTAGTCGGTGGATGCTTCAAGTTAGCAATGACCTCGTCCTCAGGTTCTGCTAAAAGGTACGTACTAGGTGGCCTTGTCATTTCCGTTTGACGTTCAAATTCGGCACCACAGATGGCGTGTCACATTCCTGCAACACGTGCTGCCTGAGGCTGGTGAATCCGAGGAACGGAAAAAAGAAATACAACATTGTGACACATCTCATGCCTTCTTGCAGTAGAAGCCTGATGCATGATGGACCTGTCAATGATGGCGGTTCTGATGGGGGTGGTATTTCTCGCGCACTATCGCCTCCGGTAATTTGCAAACACTGGCTATTAGATTGGTACTCAGTCTCGAGCGGGGCGCCTAGACATGAAGCCAGCTAAAAACGGGTCACCTGGCTGTGACCCATAGTGCAATTACTGACGACGAAGACCAGTGGAGTCTCAGCCGCCGAGACTAAATAATGAATACATGACCGGAAGTCGCTAGGAACGCGGAAATCACATGTATATCGTCGTACGTTATTACAATTAGTACTTACGTTCCGAGACCGGGGCCAAATCGAACGTTCAGCAGAACAACAACGGTGGAGAAAAGTGGGTACCGATCGGTCATTAGACGGGCTAACTGATAACGCCGAGTTTCGAAGTCGACAGATCGAAGATTGATGAAGAAGGAAACTCGATACGCCTTGCCCCACATCGAGTAAGCCTGATCTGTGTTTGAACAGCCACGAAACCATGGATGGCGCCGCCATGGCGCCATGAGCATCCCAGCGGTGGAGTACTCTTTGATTAGCTTCCCTTCACGTGATGGGGGCAGTAGGTCAGCGTGATGCCTGTCGCTGCTGCGATGACTGCCAAGTTATGCCAACGGAAGCTTGATAAGATCGTACCCTTGCATCTATGGCCCGTGGAAAGCGACCCGGCGTATTGAAGGTGTTTCTCGTCAATACTGGAACAACGGGTGACCCATAAGGTCTCGAACCAGGTGGAGCCTTGTTCTCGATTGAAGCCTGGCTGACTGACATTCCGAAATGTCCTAAGTACTCTTTGGTGACCAGAAGGGTAATGGAGTCAAAAGATTCTTCCGTCCTTCTTAATCAGCCTGCTAATACTCATATTGTTGCAACGATCGACGGTCCTTGCACTATCACGGGATTGAACCGAACGAGACAAATACATGCTGTGTTACAGACCAGTTTCTTCCGCCGTGCCACTCTCAGCCTGGAGCTTGGCCTCAGCCTGTTCTCTGGCGATCCGAGCCCGGTAGGCGGCCGTGCTCCCCGTGTTATCCAGCCACCATTCACCCCACCTTATGGGCTGTAAAAGACGGCGCAACATTGGGATCAATGGAGGAATCACTGGAACAACATCTGATCTCACCTTCGGGTCTGCTGGCTTTCCAGCCGCAAAATGCGGCTTGCGTTCGATTTGGTCGGGCATCAAATCGTACTTGGAACGATCGAGTGGCTTCAAGATCATGTGTGAATATCCGTCACCTGAACCCAACTATGTTACTCACCTTGGCGAGCTCAATGGTTGGTGCTTCGGCCCCGCCCTCTGCATTGTTTCTCGATCGCACGGGTGTGAGCAGGCCGCACTCTGAGCAATACACGTCATGCATAGTCTCCGCCCCTTGGCGTGCATTCTTGAGCGAATTGAACATGAACTCGCGCGTGTGGACTCCTCGTCGGAGTGCGGTCCATACCCTGATCAACACCACCAGTCATCATCATCATAATTGTAGCCCTCCGGAAGGTGACCCACCAGTCAATAAATTCAGTATACTTGCCGCACCCTTCACATGGCAATGGAAGGCCCATCACTTTTGTCCCGCCCATCCCTGTTTCCTGGAAATCACGGCCAGCAAAGATTTGATTGAGTCTGAGGTATTCGTCCTCGGTGATGTACCACAGATACGTTTCTCGGTCATCTTCGCGACGATTGAGGAGCTTCACGGGGGGTTTGATTTTGTTGACTGACTGTAGTGCAATGGCTATGAGATACCATAGAAGGCGAGGGAAAGACTCACAGGAATAAAGGGTACGTCTTGGTTAACGACTGGCATGGTTGAACTTGTGGATGGGCCTCGTCGGTTCCCGGCCAGTAGTAACCCGGCGGTTATATGATGTCCCAGTTGGCAAGATGCCTTGCCTATCACGGAAAAATTCCTGCAAGTTCTGTTCGGTATCCTCCTTGGTGCATCATGGAAACTATCAATGATTGCATGTTCGGGTTTGGAGAGGCGCTATTGTCACGTCATATTTGGGCCCGAACCAACCGGCCAAGAAGCGGGGTTGAGTCACGTTTAGACAAATTCATCTTCCTTCTAGGTTTAATGGGATTGATCGCGGGATGTATACGTATGCTTCTTGAAAGGCACTACTAGTAGTTGCGACATCGCTGGAAATTGTACGTCTTCGGCTCAGCAGTTTGCGGGGTTGGCCATTGTCAACCCTTATCTCCGCCACAGCAAGGATTTATGTATAACCTGCGGCCCGACAATAGTCACGTTGACCAAGTAGAGGAACGGGTCGCAAATGCCCGAGTGCGTACAGATACAGCCTGCTTGCACGATTAGGAGTCTAAGCGAGCGCGAAGCGCGAGGCTAGAGGTAAGTCACTGTGCGAGGGAGAGGCCGTCCTGGGCTGTCGGACCTGTTTGCTGCGCCCGTCAGGCACCCCTCTCCGAGGATTGGGCCGTGTACAGTACGCGCATGGACAGGCAAAGGGGCAGTGTAGGGTGTCACCGCAAGCATTGCATCATGTTTTGCCAGAGAAAATTGACAAAACATGAAACAATCAGATAAATTACTATTTAGCCTTTTTGGGGGGAGAATATCTAAATAACACTGTATATCTTTGCTAAATGTTACATCTCATAACATCCCAAAAGAATATGTTAGATGTTGTCTGGCATAAAGTGTAGCATTTTGATGGTCCCTGTTGTAATAGGAAACATGATAGATGTTAAAGTCCAGAAGTCCGAAGGTCCGGAGTTTAGCGGAGTTAGTCCGGTGCTATTTGTACCAGAGCTCAGCTGTTGCCTAAGATGGGCGAGAACAACTGTATTTACCTATTCGTACCAGAGCTATGGTACATTAGTCTTGGAGTAACTAGTGTAGAGTAAGTAACTCACCTCAGCTGTTGCCTAAGATGGGTGAGAACAACTGAGGTGCTGAGAAGAAGAGTGGAAGTTATATACTG
>JBBPQV010000246.1:0-13803 GCA_038092675.1 Boletus rufocinnamomeus
CGAGTCAGCAGGTCGATGAAGAGACCGCTGACATCGTGACCCGAAACATGACATGCGCCGGGCCCACAAGGCCAGAGGGTGCGTCGCACAACCCACGGGATGAGCTGCCTGAGCAGCGAGCGAGCGACAAGGCTCGCGATGCCGACAAAAAGGTCGAGGTAGCAGGCAAGGAGGGTGATGAGGCACTTGAGAGTGCAAGTGGGCAAAGAGTTGGAGCAGGGAGCCTGGGCACTGAGGCCACAGGCGAGGCAGCTACCAACGAGGGTCCTGCTGCAATGAGAAGCCAAGGCGAAGGTGGCAACGCTGATGTCGTCCACACAATCGCGATGCCCAAGGAGACCTGCAAAAGAGACCGCATCAAAGAATGCACAGAGGCAAACGCACCTGAGCAGTCCAGCGCGCCGCTCGAGGGAGAGCAAGAAGGTCAGATGACGACCAGCAACGCTGGAGAACCCAACGACAACGACAACGATGACACTGACTGAGACAGGTCCAGGGAGTCAAAGCCATTGAGAAACCCTGCAGGCACAACGGATGGCGATGCACGTCATCCAGCTGAGCCTACAGAGCCCCCCGACGATGCTGAGAGCACGAGAGGCCAAGAGGCCAAGATAAGGGCTGAAACGGTCGAGTTGAAGGTGTCGAGAGGGCGTGCAGAGGCAATGGGCGGCAACGGTGACGAGACGCATCGACCCAAGAGGCCTACAGAGACCTCAGATGAGGCAGAGACCATGCCCAGACGAGATGGTGAGGTGCGAGTTGAAATCAGCACCATACACCATGACCCAGATGGCAAAACCATCATCAAGAGACGAAACGGAGACGTTGCACATGAAAGCGCTGATGTACCAGGCCACGAGAAGGTTGCAGACAAGCGCCGAGATGTGCAGGTTGACAGGGAGAGTGCCAGGACACACGGATATGCATCGGTCAAGGTGGAGAAGAAGTCGTCAAGGAGGCACGGGCGATCAATACCGAAAGCTAGAGAAAATGGTCAGCGCACCTTAACGAAAGACGACAACATACCCAGAGCACCCCCGGAACCTCCACCATCACTCACCAGCCCATATGAATGATCTGAACGAGAAGACAAGCCCCCGAGCATTGAGCTCGAGGGGGAGTGGATATGGGTTGCGAGCCGTGACGTCAGACCAACCAGGGATGAAGCGGACATGTCAGGACCATCCAAGGGTGATGAGGACCCGAGGAACAGGCCAAAGAACCTACAGAACACGTCAGAACAAGTCCCAGAACGTTTGGAGCAAGTGGATGAAGAGATCTCACCAAGGAGGCCTCGAGACGAGCCAAGTGAGCCAGACGGCAAAACGCTTGTACCAGGCACCCTCCACACCATCCAGGAACGCTCCAGAGGCCATATGAACCAGCACATCAACGATACGAGTGCGTCGAGTTGGGATAGCAGGCCAGGAGGCGAATTGGGCAAGTTGAATGAACCGGGAGGCATCAAGGCCGAAGCACTGCGCCAAACGGTTGCAGACGACGTTGGAAGGGACTGGAGATGTCCCAGAGGCGACAGGAACTGGCGCATCAACGAAACGAACCTGTTGAGTCAAGATAGAGGGCCAGGAGGGCCACTGGGTGAGCAGGTCGAAACGGGATGTGTCGAGGCCGATTGGGAGTGCCAAAATGATGGAGACGGCGTCCATAGTGATGGGATATGAGGTGGTAAAGGTGGTGCAACGAGCGGCGCACGTTATGACTCGAAACGAGTCGAAACGAGATCGCTGGCTGAAGACGAGCCGAGTCAGCAAGAACAGTGCGAGCGCATGACGCACGACGTACCTGGACCACCCAGACCACCCAGCAACCACCCCAGGCGTCCTACCAAGCCCATTAACCCACCATGTCGCCGAGGACGACTCAAATCACGAATTAAAAGAGTCAGTCAAACCAAAACGAAGAAAAACACATACCAAGCCAAATGGTCATGTCAAGGCCAAATCGGGCGAATCGGATGTGCCGGATATGTTGTACATGGACTAGAGAAGGTAGGGAAGTGTTCCCGAGGTGCGCAACACGAGCACGACGGCCCCAGGATTGATCGAAGGCGACCGCGTGAGCAGAGATAGCACCTGTGCCACACGCGAGGCGCGACTTACCATATTAGGAAACCGCTCGACCGTGACTACACCACGGACCATTGTGCACGATGCTGCTACACAGACACGATACCATTCATTTATTGGTAGCAAACACTTACAGCTACATTTTAGCCTCTCATGTTTGAGGGGGAGTGTTGGAGTTTGATATTCCATATATGGTACTTACAGCTTACATAAGCAATAATTACATCGCACCACAGTAGTTTACTCTTACTTTAGTGACTACTAAAGTATTCTACATAGTGCTCATAGCAAAAATCTTGTATACAGAATTAGTATACAAGAAGGAATGTAACATGAAAAATACAACAATTTGTAGCACAAACACAGCATTGACAAGCTATATTGGGTACAAAATAGAAATTTGAAAAATATAATATAAATTCATGTGATATAACAAAGTTTACAATGTCAGGGCAAATATAAAAGAACTATTAGCTAGACATCTTAAAAATGTGTTTTTATTTATTCTTGAATTAATCAATTTTTTGCTTTTAATTGTAATTTAAAAAAATTAAAAAGGATATTATTTATAAATTGACAAAGAGAAATCAAGGGATCATAATTATAATCATGATTGTAAATTATATTTTTTACAAATAAACTACAATTTCTGAAATTGTAATTATTCATATTATTTATATATATCTATTCAAATACCAACCAGATACTAAGAAATCATAGCAATTAATTAAATTAGTTTTTGGACTTAGTGATCAATAAATAACATTTAAGTTAAATTAACAATAAAGTCAGAATATATACTCTATAGGCATTTGAATATAACCAACCCATACTTTTATTGCTATACAATTGTTTTATATTACATACAATACAATATTTATTAGTCAACTTGAATGAATATCATCAATAATTTTACAATCAATTTATTTACAGTTAATACATTAACTAAAGATGAATTATCAAATTTTATGAATAAATGATACATAATAAAATAATTTGCTGTATCTCAAATTTTAACCTACATACTCTATGAAAGCTGACTCCACCAGTCAAACTACCAAGTAGCTATAATGTTTTAAATTTTATAAATAAATAAATATCTATTTATTACACTCCTCAAAATCATACATGATTTATTACCTTTTATTTAATATCTGGCAAAATTATGTATACTATATTTATTCACATGAGAATACAATTTTTAATAAATTTCAACTTTTATATATAAGTATATATAATGCAAAGAAATGCAATATAAAAGTCCAGTATTTAAATACTTACTAATATTTTCATCAATAAATAAAATATATTATATATATAAGCATGAGATTGGGTTAAGCTATGCAAAATAACTAATGTACTCTTCATGCATAATATGCAATATAAATACAATACTATTATACATCATAGTAACTCAGACTGCATCATTCATGCAAGAAAACCACCATGTTCAAATATAGGTTAGCACACTGCCAAGACCACCATGTAATAGCCATCATAACACCTCTTTTCTCTACTTACATTTGTTTCATCACCACTGGCAGGTCCATGTATAGCCTTTGGATAGTAGATATGATCAACTATAATATAATTCCAATCTATTTCAATCTCAATGTCATCAAACAAGTACCATTTGTATAAGGGCCAATATGTTTGTGGTGGTGCATCTTCCATGCTAGGCTGCAAAGACAAATAGATATTGTAACCAATTATGTTATAATGCTAATTCTACATAGATACCATTGCCAAGACCCAACTCCTCACTTGTTCAAAGGCAGATAAAGACAATGCATATGGCATGTCTTATCATGCCAAAGAAGACATGTGCGATCAGAAAGTAATGTTTTGAGGAGGTTCAGGCCCATTTTGTAGGATTATTTCACAGGTTGCTTGTTCATATGGTTATTGCCAAGGCCAAGTGTGTACCATGAGAAGCTCCCTAAGATTCTTCATCAAATATCCATTGGCAGTGGACAATTTGGATAGAATTGACTAAGATAGGAAGTGTGATGTTATAATGCAATACTGCCAACACAAAGCATAACAAGCACCATTTCGATAGTATATGCCAGAATAACATGCAGAGATTCATAGTAATTGTTTCTGTTGAATCTGTGTACTTGTGATTTTGAAACAAATAAGTCACATACAAAAACCATATCAGGAAAGTTTATTATTGAATAAAATTCATTAATATTGTCACTATAGCTTATACAAATGGAAAATTCTATAGAAAGCTTGCATATATTGAGATTTCTGTGTCTAAATCATCTATGAAATTCATATTAAACTGAATAATTGTTATTACAAATAAAAAATAATGTAGTTACACCTTCAATATATATGAAGCATCAATAAATTGTATATCTAATAAAATTAAGTAATTTTAGAGGTGATTTATATTATGGTTGTTTGTAATTATTTAATCAATTGAAATCCTCAGAATGAAATTAGTTTTCCTTTGTGTTTTAATTATCAATAAATAAACCAATATGTTTATTCCATGTTATTAGATTATTATTATTATTATTTTCATACAATTTTAGTAAGATATATGATATATGTATATAAATATCTATAATTATTGTTACTGTATTATTTTTAATTAGACAGATATCAAAATTCGGAATTTCTATCCTTTTATATTATTCAGTTAAAATAACAAGTCAGATCATTCTACATTGCAAATTAGATATAAAGATAAAACCTTATATTGAATGGATGGTTTTTGACTGAAGAATTATATAATAGTCACATATACATATAGAAGATGGTTACAACATCAGGACTTTCTGAACTAATTTCAACTTCTTATCTCTTGCTTTCCCAACATGAAGTCAAACTAATGAAGAAATGATGGCAATAGGCATAATTAATGTAGTAAAATCTAAATGTCCAAAAGTCAACTAATCAACCAAACTCAATTCTCTTACAATTGCAATTCACTAGCAGAAATTTACTAACAGTACATTTACACTTTATAGACAGAGTTTTATTTACTCTATCTCCTATATTAATAAATAAATAAAAATATTAACAAGGTATTTACAACTATAATTACGTATCTTTCATGAATATTTTGAATTTTATACTTCTTATATTGAAAACATCTTAAGAAAATAAATGTTATCCCATTAACAAAGAAACTATCTTATTAAAACATTTATATTCAAGTATTAATTATATATTGCATTTATTATATTTTAATTTTTGAAGTCATAAATGTGTTCATGAATATTACAGAGTACTATTAATATATAATTCAGCAATTCAATTATTATGTATTTTTAATTATATAATTAATTATAGATAATATAGTGTTGATAAGATGAAAGAAGTGCTTTCAGTGCTTACTAAGGGAGTAATTGGATCATAGACCCTCTATAGCCTAGGAAAGAATATTAGGTGTAAATGGGTCACAAACAATGTCATCATGAATACTCTATGAACACACCACAAACACTCAATAAGATCTATGAACAAGCTAGGGAAACCACAATGGATATATGAAAATTAGTGTTTGGTAATGTCCTTGTAGTGTGGATGCATGATACATATATGTACATGGTTGTAGCCAGGTTTAGCAAGAGTATTTACAATTTGTTTGTAGTATATTCACAGGGTATTCATAGCATGCTATGGTGTGTTCACAGCATGTTCATAGTATGTTTGTGGCTATTCATAGGGTGTTCATAATGTGTTGATGAATATATATTGCTACTAGTGGAAGTCCATATGCATACAAAGGAACAGTGTACATCCATTACCAAGAGATGTGCTTCACCTATATAGGTCCAGGTCTATTTCACTTGTATATGTACACCTCCCAAGCACTGTAAGCCCTACCTGCATCTCAGCACATGTCTCCCTGATATACTGCATGCCATCCCACTCATCCATCTCATTGTGAACACTGAGGTTAGCCAAAGACATGTTGAGGTGAACATCCCAGATCTGGAGAAGATGTTGGACAATGATACATATATTCAACAGTAGCTTCAGTGGTTTATTGGCATCCATTGGGAGGCTGATCAACTGTATAAAGTTGATGGAGAATGCTAGTGGCTCATTTAAGCAGCAAATGGAGCATATGGACACTAAGAAAATGCACTAGATCTTGCATATGGAGTTGGTGCTGAGGATGTCAATGATTGTTGCATTCACACTCTTAGACATATGGAGGCCCTGTGTATTCATCATCCCATCCTGTTTGATCTCCATCCTCAGTCAATGGCAGGGCCCCCCACGGAAAACAGCAGGATTTGGACTATAACTCAAAATGAACTTTATGTGGATGTGTTGCACCCTGGCTGCCATGTCATTTAACTGGGAACAAGTGCAGCAGAATGCTACAATGGTTGCACCATTGACAAAGCTGGAGATTGTACAAAGGATTTCAATAGGAAGAGACAGCAGAAGGGACATCAATTGAAACTAGTGCTAGTGCTAGGATTTACACTCAGCGATTGGATTGAGAGATATGGATGCATAAAAACTCACCCTTGGAAAGGAGGTAGGGGAGGTAAGTGTGATACTGGCATAACAAGGACTGGGCATGCTGTCTTATGCTTTATGGACAATGTGAATTAGAACAATGATGTCCACATTTCAGAAGTGGTGGGATGTACCAAAAATGCTGGGGACAATGATGGTCCACATGTTGGCAGTGGTGAAGGCTGATACTACTACATTTTTGTAAATTGGTCAGGGTTATGCCATGTTTTGAAGGCACATATGTAATCCACATATCTGAGGGATTATAATATATGCAATAGGTATTTAAAAGGGTGTAATATAATTTCATTCCATTAGGGTTGGTATTGGTTAGCCTTAGACCATATCAATGAAACAGGTAACCTTACACAATATGCAAATTGCCATAATGTGGAAGCTCATAAAAACAACACACAATAGCAACAGTATGAAGGGTGGGAGCAGACAAAACCTATTTGGTATTCATTGGGTATGCTTTTGACTGGAAGCTTTTGGATGTAGCTTTTGGGCAAGAGTGGACTATGCTGTTGATTGGAGTGCTTTTGAAGGTGGCTTTTGAAGGCAAATTGTATTTGGCATTGGTTCAGTATGCTTTCAATTGGGAGCTTTCAGATGTGGCATTCAGATGATCATGATCATATGCCTTTACTTTGATTGCTTCACATTCTTATATCAATATCTTTATGCTCAGTTACCAAGTTCCCAGTCCAACATTCTGATGTACTCTGTAGGCTTTGACCCATTGGCTACCATGACTATTTGAACTTTACTTGATTTTCAGCTGAATATATTCCAAAATCACATTTACTGCTCTACACATATGAATGTGTTTTCAATCATAGACCTTGGCATATGCTCAACAGTTCTTTTCCCCTTTAAAGAAATTGGCTTTAGGCTTTGATCTGATACTACTGGGTGTACATGGGCCATGATGCTGCTTAGTGCAATAATTACTGCTTGTTATGGTTTTCTTTCCTTTTTATCCTTCTAATTACGCTCTTGCCCATTCAACTTCACATATGCGAGAGGGCTCTGCCCTTATGGCATTGACCATGCAATATGCCACTTTTATGGATAATCTTCTTGATATGGACGAATAACCTTTTCTAGGCAGTTCTCTCATACTGCCTCATATTCCCCTCTACCCAGATGGTCTGTGCGCACTCCTATTTAGCTGGTCTGTGCACCATTCCCAGTAGTATAAATACTTCACATTTGTACACAAGTTCAGTATCTAGTTCTATGCAATCTATTGCCTAGAGCCTGGTCATTTCGCAAGTGATTAGTCTAAGGATTAGTCATAGCGAGACCTAAGAGTTTCTAAGTGTCTTCACACTACACTTGAGTGTGCGCTTTGACTAGGTTCTATGCATCAGTGTAACAAAAGAACTAGATTGTCCAGTTTACCTCTGCTATTTAGCATGAGGTCCTTCCCACCACCATTTCATGGCAAAGAGGAATCCGAGCTCCCTTCCCTGAGCAGGAGCCAGACATTGAAATCACAGTACCACCTCTGACTACCAAACCTGCTGACTACCACTACGATGACCCCAACTTCTGGACAAAAAACCCCACCTCCCCCAATCCCTCCTCCCTGACCACTCCCATTCAATCTTCGTCCTCATTGAGAGCAAATCTTCATCGTTCGCAACCGACTATTCCTCCAGTTGTGCCTCTATGACCACAAAGCGCAACCACTGAAGAACAAGCAAAATCTCCACTAGAATCCCCCATCCCTGTGGATGTTGACAAACACAGGTCAGAGATTAAGGCAGGTCTACTGGATGACTTCTCTGGTCATCCAGATGATGTGCCATGATGGCTGCTGGCCATGAAGGCCTACTTCCAGATGAACACTCACTTCTACAACGATTGAGCCAAGACCCTTACCCTTCTTGCCAAAATGAACAAAGGCCGAGGGAAGGACTTCTCCGAGGGTTGGTACCAGAGATTAGGAGATGAAGCAGTGGAGGACAATGCTAAATCCTTTACCACTGTAACCGAAGACTTCATTAAAGCCTTTACCCCATAGAATGTCAGAGCCAAGGCCTGAATTGACTTGGGAAGGTTGAGGCAGAACCTCAAGGATCCTGATGGACTAGCTGACTATAACCTCCAATTCCAACTTCTTGCTGGAAAAGCTGAGATCATGGATTAGAAGGCATTGATCAAGTGGTACATCAACAGCCTAGACAGTAACCTCTCCAACTCCATCCTCATCATGCCCACCATCCCTGATTCTATTGACAGCTGGATTCAGAAGGCCTCTCAGTTTGCTGGACAGGCAAGGAGAAGAAATGGACCCCAACGTGGAAGGGCTTTCATTCCTGCGTCCACTTGGACCCCGCCTCACCAAACTCATGCTGCCCCTTATCATGACCCAAATGCCATGGATGTGGACGCTATCTGCCTCACCCTGGTCAAGCATGCCCATCACATGAAGGACAACCTCTGCTTCATCTGCCACCAGAAGGGATGTCACACCACCAACCACCCTCGCCCCCCTCGCAACAACAACCCTCCTCATAACAACAACAGACCCCCATGTTCTCCTAGGAACCTCCAGAGGGTTAGGGCCACCTCCATCACTCCTACCCCAGATCCAGTCACGACTTACATCACTAGCCTCAGAGGAAGGAATATTCCCAAGGAGGATATCCTACAAGTGCTCAAAACATGCTATGAAGAACAACTGGAGGAAGGAGGAGAGACAGTAGCAACTGCTAAGATAGAAGCAGCCAAGGATTTTTGAAACGGAAGGAAGTCTCGACGTCTTCTCCTCCTCTTGTCATGGCTCCTATATTCATATCAGGTTCGCATGCACAGTCAATCCAAATCCCCCTCTCTCTCTATATGCATGCAGGAGCAGAAATCATCAACATTACCACCCTCATTGACAGTGGTGCAACTGGATGCTTTATTGATCAAGACTTTGTCTCGAGGCATTGTATTCCCACTACTCGACTTCTTAAACTGCTAAAGGCTCAAAATGTGGATGGAACCACCAACAAGGAAGGGATCATCCAACACCAGGTGTCCCTCACTCTGTGAGTAGAAGAGATCGAAGAAGAACGAAAACTGATGGTCATCAACTGTGGATCCGAGAACATCATCCTTGGTCTCCCCTGGCTTTAGGACCTCAACCCTATCATCAACTGGGCAACCGGACAGGTCACCATCCCGGACCGACTCCCTACTCCCTGACATGACTCCCTAGGAGCCATCACCCAGCGTTACCTTATCCGATACCTTGACATGGACCCAGACCTTTGTATCGCCCAGATGTAGAAGAAACAACTTGTTTGTTCCCTGTCCATTTCAAAAACTACCATAGCGACAGAGATCGCCTTGAAAGCAGAGAGAATAGAGAAGAAACTTCCACAGCAATACTCCGCCTTCCAAGACGTATTCAAAAAGAAGGTCATTGATGAATTACCCCCCTCTCGATCCTTTGATCATGCCATTGACCTCAAGGAGAGCTTCACTCCGAAGGTCACTAAGGCCTGCCCTCTCAATCCAAAGGAACTCAATGCCTGCAGGGCCTTCATCGATGAACACATCAAGTCTGGGAAGATAGTCCCATCAAAATCACCACAGGCTTCCCCCTTCTTTTTTGTCCCAAAGAAGGATGGATTGGTTCATCCCTGCCAGGACTACCAATATCTTAACGAACATACCATCAAAAACACCTACCCCCTTCCCCTCATATCCAATCTCTTGGACAAACTAAAGGGATCCTGTCTCTTCACGAAGATGGACATCCGAAGGGGATATAACAATGTGCTGATCAAGCCCGAAGACTGCTGGAAGGCAGCCTTCATCACACCTTTTGGTCTCTTTGAACTGACGGTAATGTTCTTTGGACTTTGTAACTCGCCTGCCACCTTCCAAGCCCTCATGGATCACCTCTTTGACAATATGATGGCAGAGGGATGGCTCATCATCTACATGGACGACATCCTCATCCACTCCTCCTCCCCCACCATTCATGAAGAATGAACGAAACAGGTCCTCCAACGACTACAGGAACACAAACTCTTCCTCAAACTCAAAAAGTGTTCTTTTGATGTCAATGAAGTGGAGTATTTGGGGATGATCGTGCAAGAGGGACAAGTAAAGATGGACCCAGTCAAGCTGAGTGCCATCAACGACTGGAAACCCCCGTCTTCCATTAAGGCAGTCTGTCATATCCCAGAAATCCTGCAAGTCCAACCCCGGTCCTCTTTGTCCACAAAAAGGATGGTTCACTCCGTCTTTGCGTCGACTTCCGAGGACTCAACAAGATCACGAAGAAAGACTGCTACCCACTTCCCCGCATCTCCAACCTCCTGGATGCTCCAAGCTGTGCCAAGATCTATACCAAAATCAACCTCCAGCACGTGTACCATCTAGTCCGCATTGCCAAGGGAGATGAATGGAAGATGTCCTTCTGGACGCGCTACGGCTCCTATGAGTGGCTCATTCGGTCTTACCAATGCCCCTGCAGCATTCCAGCAGTTCATAAACACCATCTTTGCTGATCTTCTAGATGTTTGTGTCATAGTCTACCTGGACGACATTCTTATCTACTCCAAAGACAAGGCCTCCCACAAAGAGCATGTCCAAGAAGTCCTCCAAAGACTCCACAAACACGGACTTTATGCTAAGCCAGAAAAATGCGAATGGTCCACTGACACCACCGAGTACCTAGGCTATAATAACATCTCTCCCTCTGGTCTGTCTATGTCTCCAGACAAAGTTCAGACTGTGAAGGAATGGCCGGAACCTCGGAAGGTCAAGAATATCCAATCCTTCCTCGGATTCGCAAATTTCTACCGTCACTTTATAGTGAATTACTCCGATATCATCGTTCCTTTAACCCACCTTACCCACAAAGGTACTCCCTGGAACTTCTCTGACGACTGTCGTGCTGCCTTCCACAATTTGAAAGAAGCCTTTACCACCGCTCTGATCCTTACCCATTGGGTTCCAGACGCTCCATTGATCATAGAGATTGATGCCTCCGATTATGCTATAGCTGGCATTCTTTGCATCCGCTGTCCGGATGAAGAAATTTGGCCCGTCACTTTCTACTCACGGACACTTTCTGCTCTGGAACTCAACTATGACACCCATGATAAGGAACTCCTCACCATCCATGAGTCTTTCCAGACTTGGTGACACTATCTTGAAGGCTTCAGCACTCTGATTGATGTCATCACAGACCACAAGAACCTAGAGTACTTTATGACCACCAAACTCCTGACCTGCCGGCAAGCCCGGTGGCCAGAGTTCCTCTCCCAATTTAACATGATCATTCGTTTCCATCCCGGTCGCCTCAGTGTGAAACCTGACTCCCTTACTAGACGCTGGGACATCTATTCCAAAGAGGGGAATAAGGACTACGCTTGCGTCAATCCGCACAACTTCCGCCCCGTATTCATTCAGGAGCAACTCGCTTCATCCCTCCAAGCCACTTACATCGCAGCTCCGGTACTCTGAGCTAGCACCCTCTTCAATGTGGAACAACTCCACAGTGATATCCTTTCCACGCTTCCCTCAGATCCCCTAGCTAAACTCCACATGTCTGATCCCGCCGACTCTCGTTGGTCAGTTGATGCAGACGGTTTCCTCCATCTCGACAAACACATCTATGTTCCTGATGCTAACGACCTCCGACTCTAAGTACTTTGATACAAGCATGACCATGCGCTCTCCAGACATTTCGGCCAGAACCGGACTTTGGAACTGATCCGCTGCAAATATACCTGGCCAGGAATCAGGACATTTGTCAAGGAATATGTTTCCTCCTGTACATCCTGCACCTGCACAAAGGTTCCATGACACCGGCCTTATGGATTACTGAAGCAACTCCCCATCCCAGAGAAGCCATGGAACTCCATCTCCATGGACTTCATCGAACAGCTCCCTGCATCCTCTGGATACACCGCCATCCTCGTCGTTGTGGACCGCTTATCCAAGCAATGTATATTCATCCGGACGCATGATACCATCACATCTCTGGAGCTCACAAAGCTCTTCTTACTCCATGTCTTTTCTAAGCACGGAGTTCCCTCCCATATTACCTCCGATCGAGGTACGGAATTCATGTCTCACTTCTTCCGCTCACTTGGGAAAGCCCTCGATATCCGTCTCCACTTCACCTCCAGTTACCACCCTGAAGGAGACAGTCAGACAGAACGCATGAACCAGACTATCGAGCAGTACCTCCAAGTCTATTGTAATTACCAGCAAGACAACTGGTCCAAACTCCTGCCACTAGCAGAGTTCGTGTACAACAACGCTCCGAGTGCTACTACCGGAGTTTCACCATTCTTCGCCAATAAAGGCTACCACCCCAACATCACTGTCCACCCCAAGCATGATCTCACCTCTGTGAAGGCACGAGAATACTCTGTCAACCTTGACTCCCTCCACCAATTCCTCCATGAGGAAATGGCCGAAGCCCAGAAGCGATACCAAGGACCCGCGGATGCTAGATGAACTCTGACACCAGACTTCAAAGTCGGTGACCAGGTTTTTGTCAAAGCAAAGTACTTCCACTCTACTAGGCCTTCTAAGAAACTCTCCGAGAAGAATTTAGGGCTGTACACCATCATCACTCAGGCTGGCAGCCTTTTCTTCACCCTCCAACTCCCAGATTCCATGAAGTCCGTTCACCCAGTCTTCCATGTTTCACAGTTAGAACCTTCCGTTCTGAATACCATTCCGAACCGTACCCAACCTCCGCCACCTCCGGTTGAAGTAGATGGTGAACCAGAGTTTGAGATCACGGAGATCCTCAACTCCAAGATAGACCATTGACGCCGGAATTGTAAACTCCTGTATTTGGTACGATGGTCTGAATATGAACCTACTGACAATGAGACCTCCTGGCTACTCACCACTGAACTCGGTCATGCCTCTGAGCTTGTGCACAACTATCATCTCTGATATCCGGACAAACCCAGGCCTCACTCCGCATGACCACAAACAAAATCATGATTACAGCAAAATTAACTACAGGGAGGAGCGGGCGCGCGTGTACTCTACACCTCCAACTTGCTGTCTCCCTCCGTGTCGTCCTCCTCATCTTCCTCCCCGTCCTCCGCCACCACTTCCGCCTCACGTTGTGCCACTGCACTGCACTCCGCCTCTGCGTCAGCCACCACCTCCACCACCTCTGACACCTCCAGCCCCTCCGACTCTGACTCCTCTGTGTCCATCTCCGCCCCATACACCT
>JBBPQV010000246.1:13813-28820 GCA_038092675.1 Boletus rufocinnamomeus
AGCCTCCCCAGCAGGTGGTTCTGGTGATCCAGCCACCTGCAGAGGCCCCGAATCAAGCCACAGAGCTCCGTAGTAAGCTCTGATGGCACGACCAAGGCCTCCACGCTTGTCGAAGCCCCCGCTCCCTTTGAGCCACCCTGCTCTGGCTCCATCCGAGCCCTCTTCCTCTTCCCCCGTGGTGACTCCACCTCCATCCTCTTTCTCCTCCACTCTGGCTTCTCCACACCCGGCCTCACGCACTTCCCCTTCACCTCGATGCACGCTGTGCATGAAGTCGACTTGCCGGGTCTGAGCTCGCACTCGAGCCCGCACTCTGTGCACTGCTCGCACTCCAGCAGCTCCGCCGCCCTCCCCTTGCCCTTGACAGAGCTCTGCTCCACCCAGACTTGCTTGGCCTACAATTGTTAGCAGGCACTGGGATGTGAGTAGACGACCACTTACCTGCTTCCTGGCCTCCTCCTCGGCCTTCCTGTGCTCCACAGCCTGCCGCACTGAGTCTTGTTCTGCCCTCCACTTCCTCGCCGCCTCCACTGCCTCCACTGCCTTGCACACTGCCTCCTCCTCCTCTGCCTTGCGCCTCACAGCTGCCTCTGCCTCTGCCTTCTTCCATGCCTCCTCTGCCTTCTTCCGCTCCTCCTCTGCTTTTCATTCCTTCATGCGTCGCCGCCGTTCTGCATACTTCACAGCGCAGATGTCATCATCGTCGTCAGCGCACTCCGCCAGATGCGTGTCAGACCAATTCTTGAGGTCTTTGTTGGCGGACATGATGGTTTAGGATGAAGAAGGACAGACACACAGCATCAGATTATATATGCCTCTGAGCAGTGTCCACAATTTTCAGATTCTGACAATCGCCACTCTGTGTTACGGTTTTGTGACCTATGTCACCCGTGACCTTCCCACGACCACGTGCCCCGGTGGCACCATGCCTTTCCCCTCAAACTCTCATGGTTACACCATTGTATTACCAGATCGTACTTGATGATCAAGACTCGCGGCTACTATTTCACCTCATAATGGACAATCCCTGGCCTTACGCCTAGGATGGGCTCTTGCCTCTTGACTGGACATTCACCCATTGGACGATGAGTTCCCTTTCATCACAAGGACTCCAAGGGATCTCACCTATCAACTGGACATTCCCCCAGACGTAGCGTTTCCGTGCTACACAAGGCCTGGATCTTCCCTGGAGTTTCCCTGGATCTTCCCTGATCCGACTCCCTATGGTTGGGCTGTGCCTCATCACCCCATTGATCCTAGTTCTCCCGAGTATTGCCTCAGTGATCCGCTATCACCCGAGACACTGCCTCATGATCCTAGATCACCCATTCCCTGATCCTATTATACCCGTTCCGGTTCCTCCTGCTTATCATGTGACTCACAATGCGACATGTCTTGGACATGGTTATGCCTGCCCTAGATTCTTCTTACCATATCAGGTTAGACCAGCCCTAAACTACTGTACTTGTATATAAGTTCGAGCTGAGCTTGAACATATCTCTAACCTGAATATACTCATTCATACCCTGGGTTCTTTACTCAACAAGAGATCTTCAGAAGACTCTTCGGTTCCTTTGACCAAGTGGTCATCGTATACTTGCTTCCACGCTCTCTCTCTTGTCGTCATCGTCACCAACGTCGACCTCGACTCGTTCGTTGTCTCCAAGACCCCTTGAAGAGTAGCATCCCTGGTTGGAGTCCCAGTGTTGTGGGTAAAACCGTAACACTCCGCATTGTTCCTCACCTAGGCCTTCAGGGGTTCAGGCTTAAGAGGGGGATATTGTCATATCCCAGAAATCCTGTAAGTCCAACCCTGGTCCTCTGGACCAACTCCACTTCTTGTACCTATGAACTCCAGTGCATTCTCATTTGAGATGCAACCCCTGACCCCCGGACCTTGTCCATACTTACGACCCTACTTACATACATCTTCCATTACCTCCATTCCTCCGCATTAGTATTAGTTCCGCTTCTTAGCATCCTCCATACCTGCACTCCACTTAGGAGCACAGCTCCAGCTTTATCTTACCTCTGAATCTTTACTTACAAACCAACTCCATCTCCGTTACTAATCCTATGTACTTCTGACATATAAAAACTCTCCGTGCTACTCCTGTATTTCCTCAGTTTGAATATCAAGTTAGTTTAACTCCTTCTCTCTGCTTGAGTCTCAAAGACTCTTCTCTGCACCCTCCACTTGACGTCTAGTACATCTTAAGTCTAACTCCGACCCTCAGTAAATTCCAGGACAACAGGACTCCTAACAAGGGTGCACCACATATGGTGAAGCCAAGTCCCATCTGCTAGACAACTCCGGAGTTCCGGAGTTTGTTCTTCCCTCGGACTTTACCTGTACTTAACACAGTCCAGTTGTTCATAGGGTTCTGTAACTTCTACAGGAAGTTCGTCCCAGATTTCTCTACCTTAGCCCATTCCCTTATCAAACTGATGAAGAAAAACGCCCCCTGGACATGGGAGGAATCCCAGCAAACCACCTTCCTTGCCATCAAGGAAGCTTTTACTAAATGCCTGGTCCTATGCCTACCCGACATTCTCTCCCCCTTCTTCATCATGACCGATGCCTCCCTCACTGCCACAGGGGCAGTCCTCATGCAGAAAGACACTAATGGCAACCTCCACCCCTGTGCCTACCTCTCCCAGACCCTCTCCTCGGCTGAAGAGGATTTATGACATCTATGATTGTGAACTCCTTGCCGTCATTCATGCCCTCGAAGAATGGTGACACTACTTTCTGGGCACCTCCCACCCCGTTACTATCCTCACAGACCACAAGAACTTGACTTACTTCAAGCAACCTAGGAAGTTATCTTGCCGCCAAGCTCAATGGTTGATGTTCCTACAGCACTTCGACCTGACCTTTTACCATCTCCCCAGCACCCAGATGGGCCCAGCAGACACTCTCTCTTGACAAGATGATGTCACAACCACCAATGATAATCAAGATGTCACCCTTCTTCCCCCCGACCTTTTTGTTCGTCCAATTGATGTAGCTTTGGCTGACAAAATCATGTCCTCTTCCCCCACCAATCCCCTTGTACTCAATGCCATTAAGGCTCTTGCTGATGGATCCTCCCTTTTCCCCCGAGTGGCCTGGATGGACTGGACCTATAATCACCCCACCTCTACTACAGGAATAAACTCTTTGTCCCTGAACCAGCCTGGTGGGACCTTGTCCATTCTATTCACAAAAGTGAGACAGGGGGGCATGGTGGGTACTTCCACACCGTCAACGCCCTTCAGCGAGATTACTGATGGCCTGGCCTCATCACCTTCATGCAATGTTTCATTTCGGGTTGTGTCACCTGTCAGGCCCATAAGGTGAATACCCACCCCTCTGCCCCACCTCTTGCCCCATTGCCTTCCTTGGCAACCTGCCCATTCCAATCCGTCTCTGTGGATCTTGTCACAGATCTCCCTCCTTCTCTCAGTTTTGACTCCATCATTGCTGTGGTCGACCATGGCCTTATGAAGGGGGTAATTTATGCCCCTTGTCTCAAAACGATTGATGCCGCAGGTGTGGCACTTCTTTTTTCAAAATGGTCTTCTGCCACTTTGGATTACATGACAGGTGTATCTCCGATCGAGGGCCCCAATTTGCCTCTGCCTTTGCAAGAGAACTAGCCAGGCTTCTTAAATATGACCTGGCCCTCTCTACCGCCTACCATCCCCAGACTGATGGCGAAACTGAATGAGTCAATCAGGAGCTGGAGACCTACCTTTGCATCTTCTGTGATGGACACCCAGAGAAATGGGCAGAACTCCTTCCTATGGCCAAGTTCTCCCATAATGCAGCCGCTCATTCTGTCACCAATAAATCCCCTTTCTCTCTCATGATGGGATATGAACCCCATCCTTATCCTCCAATTGGAAAAATGTTCCTCCCTGCCCTGGAACAATGATTGGAGATACTCGAAGATGCCCGATTGGAGGCTATCACAGCACATGAAAAGGCACAAAGAAGCATGAAGGACTGAATCTCCTCCAAATTCCGCCCATGGAAAGTAGGAGATAAAGTGTGGCTGGAAGGCAAGAACCTTCACCTCTGCTACACTTCTAGGAAACTTGCTCCCAGACGAGAGAGACCATTTGAAATTGCCCAAGTCATCTCCCCAGTGGCATTATGTCTTCGCCTTCCTAAGACCTGGCGAATCCATGATGAGTTCCACACCTCCCTCCTATCCACTTATCAGGAGACCTCGGAACACAGCCCTAACTACTCCAACCCCCCACTGGATCTTATCAGAGGAGAAGAGGAGTACAAAGTAGACAAAATCCTCTCACACTGCAGAACATGAGGTCAGAGACAGTACCTGACTTCCTGGAAAGGATACTCCCCAGCAGAGAACACCTGGGAACTGGAGGGAAGTTTCAAACATGTGCAACCACTTCTTTGTGCTTATAAACTTTGCCACCCCAAGGACTTCCCCTCCCCATCTTCCACCTCAATCATCTTCGCAATGGCCATCACCAGACCCCCCCTGTTTGCTGCAACCGCCTCTCCATCCCCCATCATTGCATCCTATTTGCCTCCATCCTGGAAAACCCCATCACCACCCTCATTATAGAAAGAAACTGGACCTTCGCCTACAATTACAACCTCATCTCCCTCACTCATCTATACTGGTCATACACCACAGTGAGGTGTATAATGACCCAGTTGACCCCAGATAACCAACCCCCCATCTATGCTGCCTCCCTGAATGGGGCCATCGCCAAGGCAAGGTCCCTCGCTTTAGATTTATTATGGAACCAAGGGTTCAGTGCAGTCCTTGATGCGCTCCCTCCTCTCTCCATCTCCCCCATCCTTCACCCCCTCATCCTCTCCATGTCAGAACTGGAGAGGGAGATCTACTTCTCCCAGGACCCACTCAACATCCCCACTGCCCCCGCTCCTCACCCTTCCAACCATGGAGCAACCCATGGGGGCATTAATACACCAACTCCAATAGGGCCACACCTCCTGCGAGGGCTCACTCTGAGTCTGCTGAGTCCTTTTGGACAAGTGCCAAGAGGATGCCAGCCTCTCCAACACCAGTGACCCCTCTCCCCACTCTTAGGAGAGTCTGCTGCACCTGCCTCTCGCAGGAGGAACAACGATGACTTGGACTTGGAACCACCATCCTCATCCCATTGGGCCCACCAGTGGACCCAAGAAATCAACAAGGAAACATGGGCCGTTCCCACTCTCCCCACCGCATTCCCACCCTGTGACCCCTCACCATCGTCATCCCTGCTTGTCCCATCTCCCCTGCCCTCTCTGCTGTCGGTCGCCAACCCTCCACTCCACCAGTGGCCCAATCCCCTCCCCGGCCTCATGTTCCTCCCCAACATCACCTCTGGTGCTATGAGTGCCACTCCACCAACCACTTTTGGGCCAACTGCCCACAGTACATCTGTCTGTACTGCCACACCACTGCCCCTGGACACATCCAGGCTCGATGCCCTTGTTGAGTCTGTTCTCTCTGTGGGGAGGTCGGACACATCGCCAACAACTGTGTCTTCCGTGACAATGAGTGGATTGACTGGGACCATGACCCCACCAACTACGAGATCAACAAGGGAGACCAATCCGGAAGGGACTGAGGAGGTGAAGGAATGAACCCAGCTGGAACTGGAGAATATTGAGGAAGAGTTGGAGTCTCTTCCATACAAAGGGGGTAATGTTATGGATTTCTTTCCTTTTTATCCTTCTAATTACGCTCTCACCCATTCAACTTCACATATGCAAGAGGGCTTCGCCCTTATGGTGTTGACCATGCAATATGCCACTTTTATGGACAACCTTCTTGATATGGACGAATAACCTTTTCTAGGCAGTTCTCTTGTACTGCCTTGTGTTCCCCTCTACCCAGATGGTCTGTGTGCACTCCTATTTAGCTGGTCTGTGCACCATTCCCAGTAGTATAAATACTTTGCCTTTGTACACAAGTTCGGTATCTACAGTAGTTCTACGCAATCTATTGCCTAGAGCCTGGTCATTCCACAAGTGATTAGTCTAAGGATTAGTCATAGTGAGACCTAAGAGTTTCTAAGTGTCTTCGCACTACACTTGAGTGTGCGCTTCAACTAGGTTCTGCACATCAGCATAACACTGCTCAGCTCTAACCACCATCACCCTTGCTGTCTGCCCACAATCATGATGGCACTTCCTGGAATACATTGTCAAGTCTGCTGCTGTGCAGCCTATCTAATGATACAAGATGTATGTGGTCTCCTGATGTCATGCTGGCCCAGCTCACCAAATGTCACATAGCCTGTCAGGTGTGTCTATGGACACAATCAAAGTGACCATGACCCTCTACCAAGCCTGCCTACATGTTGATGTGGGAATGGCAGTATATTTCGATATTTGTAACCATATGTAACTAATGACTTTACAAAGCTTTTTACCTGATTCTAGATCAGATGGAAAACAAGCTGACAGTTTTTCAAGATGCTCAAGGTGCCAGAATCCATATTTTATGCACTTGTTACTTGAGGACGTGTCTCTGTTGGCCCTACAAACACAGGGGTGTGGAACTGCAACACTGGCAGCAACTGCTTCCTTGGCTTTAGACATGGGGACTATGGATACAACATGTCTGCAGAGTTACTTACAGCCATTAGTGTCACCCCTTGAAACTAGTGTTGGTTCCCTTTCTGCCTCTCTTGGCAGTTCATTGTCATCACCCATGACAATGCCAACATGGTGTTGCTCAGGACCACCACTGGTTGGGTCAGTGAATGACCACAGGATGAGTAGTGCAGTAGTACTCTGGAGAGTATTGTTGTCACCATTTGGGACATTCCCAGCAAGAGTTGCTCCAATCTCAACTGGCCCTCAGACAGTATTGATGGGAGCTGTACCTGGGTCCTTAAATAGGGGTGTTTGAGTGCAGCAATGGCCCAGGGCTAGCAGTACCATTGCTACTACCTGGGAGCAAAAATATTTGGTAATTATTCATACTGAGCTGGTAAGCTTCAAGTTCTTATTCTAATCTCAATTGACTGACATGTCTGAGTTGCCATATGGGGAGTATGGTTCTATGGTCAGTGGTGACCAATTCAGGACTCTTTGATCAACAACACAAATGAAGGTGGATGCATTCATCACACAAATGCATGCACCAAATCTTTGCTTTGCCATTGACTGTGTTGCACAGGACAAGGCTCCTGCTGCTCTGGTGATTCATCATCACTTCAACTCCCATCTCATTCAGCATAGCCTCAAGCATACCCAGTCACCTTCATTATTGACATCTCCTTCTGGATTTTTGTGGACTTACTTGCTGACATCAAAAGGTTGTTGATCCTCTACCCATGCTGCCAAACTTCAGGCATGCAATACCAAACCAGATTTAGTTACACACACAACACTATATAGCAATGCATCCAAGTTGTGTGAACCTGGAGTACCATATTCCAGCTATAAGTTGGTCTATATTGGTAAATGCATACTTCTGAACTATTGTGACTTGAGGGCCAGAAACTAACTCAACTCAACTACTAGTTCCGAAATCTACAGGGATTACCAGTCCACTTACTACTACCAATGGAGTTGGTTCATGCCACTTTTGCCTGGCATTGCAGGGTTGGAATGGCCATCACACAGTCAGTATTCTCAAAGAACATAAACAACTTGACTGTGAGTCATTGCAATGTGTACTGCAGATGAGATATCCAAGTTGCTAATACTTGTACACTGATTTGAACTTCTAACATTGTTGTTGTATGGCCTATTTTACAAATTTCATTTGACCCATCCTTTGAAGCACATGCAAATATTCTTTTACAGGCCATTCAAGCCATAAGGCAGGCAAAATGTCCTCAAGGTGGAGAACATTGCAGTAGGATGACCCAAGCTATAGGGAACTCTACAGTTGGGTGAAGTGTAACCTAACATAACTGGAATGAACTAAAGGCATGTAAAGGAGGAAAATACATTTTCTAGTAACTGTCATCGTGTCATAACCTGTATTGTACTAAGTCCAACCCTGGTCCTCCATATCAACTCTGTCTCTGTACTTGTGAACTCTAGTGCATTCTCACTCAAGACACATCCCCTGACCCCTGAACCTTGTCCATATCTATGACCTATACTTACTGTACATACATTCTGTCACATCTCTATACCTCCATATATACTAGTCTTGCTCTCATTTTCCCTCCATACCTGTGTTCCACTTAGGAGCACAGCTCTGACCTTATCTTACCTCTGAACTTTTACTTACAAACCAGCTCCACCTCTGTTACTGATCCCCTAAATCTCTGTAGTATATAAACCTCTGCAACTCCTGTACTTCCCCTCAGTTTGAATATCAACTTAGATAAACTCCTCTCCCCTCTTTTTGAGTCTTGAAGGCTCTTCTCTGACCTTCGCTCAACTTGACGTCCAAATGTCTTATATAAGTCTACCTCCAATCCTTAGTAAATTCCGGGACACAACAGGACTCCTAACAAGGGTGCACCACATATGGTGAAGCCAAGTCCCATCCATTCATAGACAACTACTTCCGTGTGGTAGTAGCATTCAGGTGAATGCCACTTCCCACACTACAATGGCCATGCCTCCTCCTGACCCCTTCCTTTCCTCAACTTTTCCTTGAACACCACAGCACATAACCAACCCTCAAAATGACCTGAACATTGACCCAGGACACCCACTCACCATATCTAACAAAGCCAACATCAATTGGCTTAGTGGTTGGCTCACACTGAGTTACTCTTTTTTACCACTCATACTTCAATATATCCCTGTCTCCACAGCTCTGCAGACACAATCCACAGCCCAAACTGGCATCTAAACCTTGAGCCTAGGATCTAGATGAGTTGTCTGCAAAAAGAACTGGGGCATCTGCTGTCCTTGTTGATGAGCTATGGATGAATTTTCTACTGTATTGAATACCTGTTACTTTTGAGCTGCAGACTTCTGCGGATACAGGATCATGAATATTGGACCACCCAGCCCCCTCCCTAGGACCCTGATGAAGGATGTGGGGTGGTGTTTGTAGCATCTGCAGTCCTGGTTGTGGTTCAGTAAGTCATTTTGTCCCTCCTCCCCTCTTTTTATTTGTGATCCCTTTTGGGCCACATAGGAATTTTTACAGGCTCTCCTATTGGCTTCTTATACACCATATGGACCTTATGGGTGTATTCAGGCTGATCTCCTCCCATGGATTCCTTTTTGTGTCACTGCACACCACCCTCTCCTCCCCTCTGGGCAGTAACTCTAGGTATAAACCAGCAGGGATTTTTCCTGAGGTTATATACATCATCCCTGACAACATACAAATACAAACTGTTAAGACCAGGCTGGAACTCCTGAGGGTAACTCCAGAGAAGCAGAGCTTGGAGGGATTGAGGTGTCGGCTTCACCTTGTGTGGTGTGCCCTTGCTGATTCACAGTGCCTTGGACTTTGGAGCAGATCAGAGAGAGAGAGAGAGAGAGAGAATGACTCAGAGGGTTTGGAGTCTGTGTCAAAGTCAATATCAGAACTGAACTACAGGAGTATGTACAGAGAGTTTATATACATTGGAGGCATAGGGATTAGTAACAGAGGTGGAATGGGTTTGTAAGTACTGAGTAATACAGAATTGGAGGAGAAGTGGAGCTGGAGCTGTGCTCTATGCGAGACACAGGATTGGAGGGGGACAGAGGACGGAGCTAGTACATAAGGAGAATGGAATGTAAGTATCATAAGTAATATATATTTTAGGTCTGAGGGTCAGGGAGTTGTGTCTTGAAGAGAACGTGCCAGAGTTCATATGTACAAAGGTTGGAGTTGCCTCTGGAGGTCAGAGGTATAGTATATGACACAAACAAGGGTTAGAAACCTGAATATTTCCTTTTCAATGTTTATTAGATGGGCAGTATGCCCCTTTTCCTGATTACCTCTACAAGCCAAGCACTGTTGCAAGCCTGTATGCCAATCCATTCACAACTCTTTACAGCCTGTAAGCCAATTCATTAACCCTTTCTAAACCACACCATATGTATTCACTGCATCTGTATTTGCTATGCTATGCTATGCTCCTGTCACTTGGACAATGATGGTGAGTCATGCCCCCACTTGCTGAGTCACACCTCTCGTTAACTTTTGTTAGCTGGTTAAAGGGGGTTTGGGTTGGTTAGGTTGGTTTAGTTTGGGGTTCAGGCTTATCAACAGGGGTCCAGGGGTTTACCCCCAGGTGGTTAGAGTTTGGAGTAGTTAGAACTCAGGTTAGTTAATGTTAGGATTGGTTAATGTTGGGGTATTTTTGCCAACCTAACACACATGCTGTAGCCCTGCTGCACACCTCTCTTAAGCCCAATGTTCTCCATCCTTCAGTATACATGTCAGTGTACAGGTTTCAGCCAACTCCATCTGCTCTTTCAATGGCTGTTATTAAACCATTCCACACTTCCAACACTGTTCACTGAGTCATGCCTCTGTAAATTATGCAGCATGGGTCTCAAACATCTCCCTGGTCTGCTTATTGTCAAGGGCACTGAGGCAATCTACAGGTCTCCAGCACATGACATTCAAACTTGAGTTTTAGTCACATATGACATATTTTCATGCTCAGATTGAACTCCGACTGCTTTTCTCAAGTTTGCAGGCTGGATTTTGGCATGCCTCTTTATTAGGCACAGTCTTTGTTTATTTATTTGGCATTTCTTGTTGATGGTTGGGTTTTGTTGCAATATGATCTTGAGCGAACACTGGTGGGACTCTACAGGCTACACCAAACCAAGAAGACCACAGCAAATAGAGTAAAGCAAGAAAGATGAAGAGTGAAGCTAGACAAGATATAGATAAAGCAAGAGAAGTCGATAGGTGAGTAGGTAGTTGGATGTCTTCAGGATACTTGCAAGGATGTGGGTCACAAGTCCATTGGTAGGAGGGAAATGATGTCGGAGGTGTAAAGACTTGATGACCAGATCAAAGTTGATGTCTTGAACTTACCTATCTTCTTCTATAACCATAAGGAACCAGGGAGAGATGAAAGTGTAACAGCCTTCCTTAATCACCTCGCAGGGACGTAGGCCACAAGAGACAAATGGATTAGACTGAGGGTACCTCAGTCAACTGTGACTACTTATAAGTTACAGGAAGGTGCATGGACCATAAGGGTCCATGGGAACTACTTCTAAATGAGGAGAGATGAAAGAAGGGAATGTGAGAGTGAAGGAATGATGGTGAGAAGTCCAAGGAGGCTTTGTGGGAATAGTTACTAAGTATAGTTAAATAAGAGAAGTGTCTGTGAGAGAAAGGAATATAACTTTATATAGATATATGAAAGAAAAGAAGTGCATCATCGGATAGGGGTGGAAGTGAGGGGATGTATCTATAGATAAATGAAGAGATTGAGATTAAGATGAGATCTTGATGAGATCTGTTATAGGGGTGATGATAATTAAAATAAGAAGAGAAGGAGAAAGTAAGGTTTGAGAATAGAGTTCGAGAACCGCAGTGTTCAACTTTAATATAGAATAGAAGTGAAGTGAGATGGAGATTAAATAGAAAAATGATGAAGACGGAAATTAAGAAGGCATGTATGCATGTGTTTGTCTAGATCTCTGGTCACATGTAGTTTCCCAGGATCACATGCACGGGATCATGTGACTTTGAAAGTAAAGGTTTCTAAGGTAGGCACATGGTGCTAAGTTAAAGATAATGGAAAGTGTTCAGTAAGTAAGTGTACAGAAGAGAGTACGAAGTGTCTGTAGTAAAAAGTGTGAAAAGTGTTTGTAAAAGATAGTGTTGTAACAGGTTTGCCCTCTTTGCTTTCTTGTACTGACCTGTCTGGCACCCATACACCACTGCCCCACACTAGAGCCCTCAAGGTTGCAGGTGTATGCCAATGATCCTTTTTGAACACAAGAGCTGGCTCATCCATCCTGTCTCTTATAGCCACACATTGACAGTTGCAGTGCCTTGTCGAGCCAGACCTTGGCATGCCTGGCTGGCTGCGCTTCTTTCCCATTTCTACCTCCCTTCTCCACTTCACCCCATTCCTGCAGCCTGCCCTGTTGAGCCAGACCTTTGCATGCTTGGCTGGCTGCACTTCTTTCCCTCTTCCCTTCTTCTTCCCCCAGTGAGCCAGACCTTGGCATGCTTGGCTGGCTGTGCTTCTTTTTCTTTTCCTTTCTTCCCCCCGGTGAGCCAGGCCTTGGCTGGTAGGAATTCCATCCCAGCCAGCCCCATCAACCCAGACCTTGGCATACTTGTCTGGCTACACCTCTTTCTCTTTTCCATTTTCCTTCTTCATTTCAGCCCACTCCTGCCTTGCCCAGCCAGTGCCATGGCTCATTAAACCTCTCCATTTGTGAGTATTCTCTTGGTCTTGTTGATTTCATCATTTAGCCAGCTTGAATGCATCCCAGCACACCAAACTGCAAGGCCTAAAACCTAAGTCATGCTGTACCAATGCCTGTGTACACTGCACCAACCAAACCTGTCACTGAATTTGACATCCTTGCCTAATCCAACACATGCCTCCACACACTCAGCACCAGGTTTTGAGTTCAAAGTACTGAGTGCATTCACACACTACCTTTTGCCATGAACTCACCAGAATAAAGATCCAGGTATCCCAGTTCCCCCAACACTCCCTCTCCCTCTCCATCTTGTATTCCATTTCTCGCTTCATCAAAGACCATGAAACTGGCCAGCATGTTCAACTAGGATGCAACATCTCCCTCCTTGCAGATGCCTTCATTGACACACCCACATACATACCATCACTACACCTGATTGATCCTACTCACCATCAATACAGCACCCTTCCCTTGTCCATCTCTGTCTATGGCATGTTCAAGAACTATGACACAGCCAAAGGCTTCAAAGCCCCCAATAAGGCTGCCCTCTCCAACACCCTCACAGACAAGGTGCATATGTCACAACTTCCATTCATCATGTCACATTGCTCACCCAACACACCCAGATGTGGTTGAGCATCATCAAGCACAAACACACCTTGAAACCCAACCAGTTCCTTCTCATCACCTTTGCTGACCTCAAGAAATATGTACCAAGGGTTAGGTTAGGTCCAGATGCTGCTGATATGTGTGACCGCCCCTTGCTCAATTGGACAAATATTGGTGAATTTGGAACAAGAGGCTAATGATCGGTTGGTGGTAGTCTTTTGTGCAGTACCATGCACTGATCATTCTTCAGCAAGGTTCCATCAACCACATTTGCTGTCAACCATAACCATTCTATTCTAGAATCCAACTGTTCCAAAGCTCAAGACCACAACACTATTATTAACACCTGCTTGCACCATTCAGTAGTAATGGAATCCTTAGCAGAGTCATCAGCCAGGTCTCCATATCTATCCAGGGGTGACAAGTCTGCACATCTCCAGCAAGCCAGCACACCTGTCACAGTGCCACTGGTCATTGTGTCACCTATCCTTGATTGTCACAAGCTTCTGCAGTCTCCACTCAACCACATAACCCCTCTTGAAGCCAGTGTTGATTCTCAGTGCGGCCAACTTGTTTTTGGCACAATGTTGTCAGGTAAATGGGAGCTGGCTCCTAGTACCATCCATGCCGTTTCATCCATGCTTGAGATGGCAGCTACAATCACTGGCATCACTTCAACCCATATTGCTTGACACATTCTAACTGTCAAGTCAGACATGAAGGCTTTGGGGCACACATGCTAAGTCACACCAACATACGCTGTTGCACCCCAATCTAAACCATTTTCCATTCTAGTATCCTGTTCAGGTAGGTTTTGGATGGGGTTTTTAGAAATTGAGCTATGGATACTGGCTGGCATTACCTAGCATCAATGGGCCAGCCAGGGAGCGAGGGAGGTGAGGTGCCCAATTTTGCATATGTTTGTGTACACATCCCATCTAATGACATTGCCCCACATTCTACCTGCAGCAACCACCTTGCATGTCTGGTGCTAACAGTGAAAGCAACAATGCACAAATCCAAATAAAGTATATATTTATGAGGAAAAAAGAAAGTAGGGTCACATGCACATAAACAATCAGGGAGGGTGGATCATAAGAAGCATCTAATCTAACACCACCATCATGGTGGATAGGTGGAGAGGAAGGAAGCATAGTAAGCAATGAGGCAGCATACAAAGTGCATGAAATTGAAGTGCTGGATTGAATTCCACCTCAATGTGAGGGCATGAAGAGCAGGTACAGGGGGGCATGTGAGCAGTAGTTTGAAGAGCCAGCATAAGGCCTGGGTGTTGTTTGTGAACACACAGCAATAGTCTTGTCCTTTGAGAACCTGAAATGGATGTCATTGAGATGGAACCCTGAGGCCCTGTTGGAGTGCATGTTAACTGGAAGCTAGCAAATCAGCATTGAATGGCTCACATCCATGCAGACTCCACTCTATAGTGTACTGCCAACAGCTACAACTAGGTTCTACACATTAGCATAACACCATCAGAGACCTAGGGCTGGGAACATGTCTGTGCCCTTAAGGTGGTCAATCAACATTGAAATAAAGATAGAGGATAGGTGTTTTTGATGGTTCCTTCATTTAAATATCAATAGTCCATAACAAGTCACTTTTTTCCATTTTCTTTAGATATAAAGAAAATGGATGCCATTTGAGAAGACTTTGACAGGCAAATGTAGCCCTTTTTGAGTTCTTTTCCAATGAACATGTGTACTTTGTCCATTTCTACATCCAATAAGGGAGTGAAGTCTTCTTTTAGATCTATCGCATGATCCCAGGGTTTTCATTCCAGCATTCTTTCAGATTCATTCTTGGAAAATACATCAAAGAAGTCATGATATGTTTTGGATACCTTTTTCTTGAGTCCTTCTTCTATACTTCAGTTATATATAAGCTTCATAGGTTTGTTAAAAGGTCCATCACCCATAATACAACAGTAGGGTGTGCAGTGAGGGAAAGAAATAGTTTTAGATATCCAGTCTATAGTAGGGTTGTGCTGAGCCAGCCAGTCATAGCCAACAATAAGGCAGTGGATTCCTAGTTTAGAATCATAGGCTTCCAAGACCTTGTAATGGCCAGCAATCCCAA